>JAUPTC010001480.1:0-24704 GCA_030762895.1 Sophora flavescens
GTTTAAGGTCAAAATTAGGGTTAGAATTAGGGTTTTGGGTTAGAATTAGGGTTTCGGGTCAAAATTAGGGTTTTGGGTCAAAATTAGGGCTTAGGGTTAGAATTTGGGTTTTGAGTTAAAAATGGGTTTTGGGTAAAAAATAGGGTTTGGGGTCAGATTTAGGGTTTTTTGGTTAAAATTAGGGTTTGAGTTGGGTTTTGGGTCCAAGTTAGGGTTTTGGGTTAAAATTGGGGTTTTTGTTAAAATTTGGGTTTTTGGTCATAATTAGCGTTTGGGGTTTGAATTAGGGTTTTGAGTTAAAAATAGGGTTTTGTGTCTTTATTAGGGTTAGAATTAGGGTTTTGGGTTAGAATTAGGGTTTCGGGTCAAAATTAGGGTTTTCGGTTTGAATTTGGGTTTTGAGTTAAAAATAGGGTTTTGGATCAGTCAGAATTAGGGTTTTGGGTTAAATTTAGGGTTTATGGTCAAAATTAGTGTTTCGGGTCAAAATTAGGGTTTATTGTTATAATTAGGGTTTGGGTTAAAAATGGGGTTTTCTGTCAAAATTAGGGTTTATGGTCAATTTTAGGGTTTAGGGTCTTAATTAGGGTTTGAATTATGTTTTTGGGTCAAAATTAGTGTTTTGGGTTAAAATTAGTGTTTTTGGTTAAAATTTGGTTTTTGGTTAAAATTTTGGTTTTTGGTCTAAATTAGGGTTTTGGGTAAAAATTAGGTTTGGGTTTGAATTAGGGTTTTGAGTTAAAATAAGGTTAGAATTAGGGTTTTGGGTTAAAATTTGGGTTTTGGTCAAAATTAGGGTTTTGGGTCAAAATTAGGTTTTGGGTTAGAATTAGGTTTTGAGTTTAAAAATTGGGTTATAATTAGGGTTTTGTGATAAAATTAGGGTTTTGGTCAAAATTAGGGTTTTGGGTCAAAATTGGGGCTTAGGGTTTGAATTTAGGGTTTTGAGTAAAATTTGGGTTTTGGGTAAAAAAGGTTTAGGGTTAAAATAGGGTTTGATTTATTAGGTTTTGGGTCAAAATTAGGGTTTAGAATTAGGGTTAAAATTAGGGTTTTGGGTAAAAATTAGGGTTTTGGGACAAAATCAGGGTTTAGGGTTTGAATTAGGGGTTTGGGTCAAAAATAGGGTTAAAATTATGGCTTTGGGTTAAAATTAGGTTTGGTTTAAAATTAGGGTTTTGGGTCAAAATTAGGGTTTAGGTCAAATTTAGGGTTTAAGATCAAAATTAGGGTTTAGGGTTTGAAATAGGGTTTTGAGTTAAAATTAGGGTTTTGGGTTAAATAATTAGGGTTTTGGGTCAAAATTAGGGTTTTGATTTGAATTTGGGTTTTGAGTTAAAAATAGGGTTAGAATTAGGGTTTTGGGTTAAAATTAGGTTTCGGATCAAAATTAGGGTTCTGGGTCAAATTTAGGGTTTAGGGTCAAAATTAGGGTTTGAATTAGGGTTTTGGGTCAAAATTAGATATTTGGGTCAAAATTAGGGTTTTGGGTTAAAATTTGGGTTTTTGGTCCAAATTAGGTTTTGGCCAAAATTAGAGTTTGGGGTTTGAATTAGGGTTTTGAGTTAAAAATAGGGTTTTGGGTCAAAAATAGGGTTAGAATTAGGGTTTTGGGTTAGAATTAGGGTTTCGGGTCAAAATTAGGGATTAGGGTTAGAATTTGGGTTTTGAGTTAAAAATAGGGTTTTGGGTCCAAATTAGGGTTTTGGGTCAAAATTAGAGCTTTGGGTTAAAATTAGGGTTTTGGGTTAAAATTTGGGTTTTTGGTCCAAATTAGGGTTTTGGGTCAAAATTAGAGTTTGGGGTTTGAATTAGGGTTTTGAGTTAAGAATAGGGTTTTGGGTCAAAAATAGGGTTAGAATTAGGGTTTCGGGTCAGAATTAGGGTTTCGGGTCAAAATTAGGGCTTAGGGTTAGAATTTGGGTTTTGAGTTAAAAAATGGGTTTTGTGTCAAAATTAGGGTCTTGGGTCAAATTTAGGGTTTATGGTGAAAATTAGGGTTTGAATTAGTGTTTTCGGTCAAAATTAGAGCTTTGGGTTAAAATTTGGGTTTTTGGTCAAAATTAGTGTTTGGGGTTTGAAGTAGGGTTTTGAGTTAAAAATAGGGTTTTGGGTCAAAAATAGGGTTAGAAGTAGGGTTTTGGGTTAGAATTAGGGTTTCGGGTCAAAATTAGGGTTTTGGGTTTGAATTAGGGTTTTGAGTTAAAAATAGGGTTTTGGGTAATAAATATGGTTAGAATTTGGGTTTTGGGTTAAAATTTGGGTTACGGGTCAAAATTAGGGTTTCGGGTCAAAATTAGGCCTTAGGGTTAGAATTTGGGTTTTGAGTTAAAAATGGGGTTTTCGGTCAAAATTAGGGTTTTGGGTCAATTTTAGGGTTTAGGGTCAAAATTAGGGTTTTGGGTCAAAATTAGAGCCTTGGGTTAAAATTTGGGTTTTGGGTTAAAATTTGGGTTTTTGGTCGAAATTAGGGTTTTGGGCCAAAATTAGCGTTTGCGGTTTGAATTAGGGTTTTGAGTTAAAAATAGGGTTAGAATTAGGGTTTTGGTTTAAAATTAGGGTTTTGGGTCAAATTTAGGGTTTACAGTCAAAATTAGGGTTTCGGGTCAAAATTTGGGCTGAGGGTTAGAATTTGGGTTTTGAGTTAAAAAATGGGTTTTGGGTCAAAATTAGGGTTTAGGTTCAAATTTAGGGTTTAGGGTCAATATTAGGGTTTTGGGTCAAAATTAGGGTTTAGGTTCAAATTTAGGGTTTAGGGTCAATATTAGGGTTTTGGGTCAAAATTAGAGTTTGGGGTTTGAATTAGGGTTTTGAGTTAAAAATAGGGTTTTGGGTCATAAATAGGGTTAGAATTAGGGTTTTGGGTTAAAATTAGGGTTTCGGGTCAAAATTAGGGTTTTGGGTCAAAATTAGAGCTTTGGGTTAAAATTGGGGTTTTCGGTTAAAATTTGGGTTTTTGGTCCAAATTTGGGTTTTGGGTCAAAATTTGCATTTGGTGTTTGAATTAGGGTTTTGAGTTAAAAATAGGGTTAGAATTAGGGTTTTGGGTTAAAATTTGGGTTTTTGGTCCAAATTAGGGTTTTGGTTCAAAATTAGCATTTGGGGTTTGAATTAGGGTTTTGAGTTAAAAATAGGGTTAGAATTGGGGTTTTGGGTTAGAATTAGGGTTTCGGGTCAAAATTAGGGTTTTGGGTCAAAATTAGGGCTTAGGGTTAGAATTTGGGTTTTGAGTTAAAAAATGGTTTTTGGGTCAAAATTAGGGTCTTAGGTCAAATTTAGGGTTTATGGTCAAAATTAGGGTTTGAATTAGGGTTTTGGGTCAAAATTAGGGCTTAGGGTTAGAATTTGGGTTTTGAGTTAAAATTTGGGTTTTTGGTCCAAATTAGGGTTTTGGGTCAAAATTAGCGTTTGGGGTTTGAATTAGAGTTTTAGTTAAAAATAGGGTTTTGGGTCATAAATAGGGTTAGAATTAGGGTTTTGGGTTAAAATTAGGGTTTCGGGTCAAAATTAGGGTTTTGGGTCAAAATTATGGTTTGAATTAGGGTTTTGGGTCAAAATTAGAGCTTTGGGTTAAAATTTGGGTTTTTGGTCCAAATTAGGGTTTTGGGTCAAAATTAGCGTTTGGGGTTTGAATTAGGTTTTTGAGTTTAAAATAGGGTTAGAATTAGGGTTTCTGGTCAAAATTATGGTTTCGGGTCAAAATTAGGGCTTAGGGTTAGAATTTGGGTTTTGAGTTAAAAAATGGGTTTTTGGTCAAAATTACGGTCTTGGGTCAAATGTAGGGTTTATGGTCAAAATTAGGGTTTGAATTAGGGTTTTCGGTCAAAATTAGAGCTTTGGGTTAAAATTTGGGTTTTTGGTCAAAATTAGTGTTTGGGGTTTGAATTAGGGTTTTGAGTTAAAAATAGGGTTTTGGGTCAAAAATAGGGTTAGAATTAGGGTTTCGGGTCAAAATTAGGGTTTTGGGTTTGAATTAGGGTTTTGAGTTAAAAATAGGGTTTTGCGTCATAAATAGGGTTAGAATTAGGGTTTTGGGTTAAAATTAGGGCTACGGGTCAAAATTAGGGTTTTGGGTCAAAATTAGGGCTTAGGGTTAGAATTAGGGTTTTGAGTTAAAAAATGGGTTTTGGGTCAAAATTTGGGTCTTAGGTTAAATTTAGGGTTTATGGTCAAAATTAGGGTTTGAATTAGGGTTTTCGGTCAAAATTAGTGCTTTGGGTTAAAATTTGGGTTTTGGGTTAAAATTTGGGTTTTCGGTCCAAATTAGGGTTTTGGGTCAAAATTAGCGTTTGGGGTTTGAATTAGAGTTTTGAGTTATAAATTGGGATTTGGGTCAAAATTAGGGTTTAGGGTCAAATTTAGGGTTTAGGGTCAATATTAGGGTTTAAATTAGGGTTTTCGGTCAAAATTAGGGCTTTGGGTTAAAATTAGGGTTTTGGGTCAAAATTAGCGTTTGGGGTTTGAATTAGGGTTTTGAGTTCAAAATAGGGTTTTGGGTCATAAATAGGGTTAGAATTAGGGTTTTGGGTTAAAATTAGGGTTTCGGGTCAAAATTAGGGTTTTGGGTCAAAATTAGGGCTTAGGGTTAGAATTTGGGTTTTGAGTTAAAAATGGGGTTTTCGGTCAAAATTAGGGTTTTGGGTCAAAATTAGAGCTTTGGGTTAAAATTAGGGTTTTCGGTTAAAATTTGGGTTTTTGGTCCAAATTAGGGTTTTGGGTCAAAATTTGTGTTTGGGGTTTGAATTAGGGTTTTGAGTTAAAAATAGGGTTAGAATTAGGGTTTTGGGTCAAAATTAGGGCTTAGGGTTAGATTTTGGGTTTTGAGTTAAAAATAGGGTTTTGGGTGAAAATTAGGGTTTTGGGTTAAAAATTAGGGTTTTCGGTCAAAAATAGGGTTAGAATTAGGGTTTTGGGTTAAAATTTTGGTTTCGGATCAAAATTAAGGTTCTGGGTCAAATTTAGGATTTAGGGTCAAAATTAGGGTTAGAATTAGGGTTTTGGGTGAAAATTAGGGTTTTGGGTGAAAATTAGGGTTTCGGGTGAAAATTAGGGTTTCGGGTCAAAATTCGGGTTTTGGGGTCAAAAATAGGGTTTTGGGTGAAAATTAGGATTTTGGGTCAAAAATAGGGTTTTGGGTGAAAATTAGGGTTTTGAGTTAAAAAATGGGTTTTTGGTCAAAATTACGGTCTTGGGTCAAATGTAGGGTTTATGGTCAAAATTAGGGTTTGAATTAGGGTTTTCGGTCAAAATTAGAGCTTTGGGTTAAAATTAGGGTGTTTGGTCAAAATTAGTGTTTGGGGTTTGAATTAGGGTTTTGAGTTAAAAATAGGGTTTTGGGTCAGAAATAGGGTTAGAATTAGGGTTTCGGGTCAAAATTAGGGTTTTGGGTTTGAATTAGGGTTTTGAGTTAAAAATAGGGTTTTGAGTTATAAATAGGGTTAGAATTAGGGTTTTGGGTTAAAATTAGGGCTACGGGTCAAAATTAGGGTTTTGGGTCAAAATTAGGGCTTAGGGTTAGAATTAGGGTTTTGAGTTAAAAAATGGGTTTTGGGTCAAAATTTGGGTCTTAGGTTAAATTTAGGGTTTATGGTCAAAATTAGGGTTTGAATTAGGGTTTTCGGTCAAAATTAGTGCTTTGGGTTAAAATTTGGGTTTTGGGTTAACATTTGGGTTTTCGGTCCAAATTAGCGTTTGGGATTTAAACTAGAGTTTTGAGTTAAAAATTGGGTTTTGGGTCAAATTTAGGGTTTGGGGTCAATATTAGGGTTTAAATTAGGGTTTTCGGTCAAAATTAGAGTTTTGGTTAAAATTAGGGTTTTGGGTTAAAATAAGTGTTTTGGGTCAAAATTAGCGTTTGGGGTTTGATTAGGGTTTTGAGTTAAAAATAGGGTTTTGGGTCATAAATAGGGTTAGAATTAGGGTTTTTGGTTAAAATTTGGGGTTTTGGTCCAAATTAAGGTTTTGGGTCAAAATTTGCGTTTGGGGTTTGAATTAGGGTTTTGAGTTAAAAATAGGGTTAGAATTAGGGTTTTGGGTTAAAATTTGGGTTTCGGGTCAAAATTAGGGTTTTGGGTCAAAATTAGGGCTTAGGGTTAGAATTTGGGTTTTGAGTTAAAAATGGGGTTTTCGGTCAAAATTAGGGTTTTGGGTCAAATTTAGGGTTTAGAGTCAAAATTAGGGTTTGAAATAGGGTTTTTGGTCAAAATTAGAGCTTTGGGTTAAAATTAGGGTTTTCGGTTAAAATTTGGGTTTTTGGTCCAAATTAGGGTTTTGGGTCAAAATTTGCGTTTGGGGTTTGAATTAGGGTTTTGAGTTAAAAATAGGGTTAGAATTAGGGGTTTGGGTCAAAATTAGGGCTTGGGGTTAGATTTTGGGTTTTGAGTAAAAAATAGGGTTTTGGGTTAAAAATTTGGGTTTTCGGTCAAAAATAGGGTTAGAATTAGGGTTTTTGGTTAAAATTTGGGTTTCGGATCAAAATTAGTGTTCTGGGTCAAATTTAGGATTTAGGGTCAAAATTAGGGTAAGAATTAGGGTTTTGGGTCAAAATTAGGGTTTTGGTTCTAAATTAGAGCTTTGGGTTAAAATTTGTGTTTTGGGTCCAAATTTTGGGTCAAAATTAGCGTTTAGGGTTTTAATTAGGGTTTTGAGTTAAAAATAGGGTTTTGGGTCAAAAATTGGGTTAAAATTAGCGTTTCGAGCCAAAATTAGAGTTTTGGGTCAAAATTAGGGCTTAGGGTTAGAATTTGGGTTTTGAGTTAAAAAATGGGTTTTGGGTCAAAATTAGGGTCTTGGGTCAAATTTAAGGTTTATGGTCAAAATTAGTGTTTGAATTAGGATTTTCGGTCAAAATTAGAGCTTTGGGTTAAAATTATGGTTTTGGGTTAAAATTTGGATTTTTGGGCCAAATTAGGGTTTTGGGTCAAAATTAGCGTTTGGGGTTTGAATTAGAGTTTTGAGTTAAAAATAGGGTTTTGGGTCATAAATAGGGTTAGAATTAGGGTTTTGGGTTAAAATTAGGGTTTCGGGTCAAAATTAGGGCTAAGGGTTAGAATTTGGGTTTTGAGTTAAAAATAGGGTTTTGGGTGAAAATTAGGGTTTAGGTTCAAAATTAGGGTTTTGGGTCAAAATTAGAGCTTTGGGTTAAAATTTGGGGTTTTGGTTAAAATTTGGGTTTTGGGTCCAAATTAGGGTTTTGGGTCAAAATTAGAGCTTTCTGTTAAAATTAGGGTTTTCGGTTAAAATTTGGGTTTTTGGCCCAAATTAGGGTTTTGGGTCAAAATTAGAGTATGGGGTTTGAATTAGGGTTTTGAGTTAAAAATAGGGTTTTGGGTCTAAATAGGGTTAGAATTAGGGTTTCCGGTCAGAATTAGGGTTTTGGGTCAAAATTAGGGCTTAGGGTTAGAATTTGGGTTTTGAGTTAAAAATGGGGTTTTCCGTCAAAATTAGGGTTTAGGGTCAAAATTAGGGTTTGAATTAGGGTTTTGGGTCAAAATTAGAGCTTTGGGTTAAAATTAGGGTTTTGGGTCAAAATTAGCGTTTGGGGTTTGAATTAGGGTTTTGAGTTAAAAATAGGGTTAGAATTAGGGTTTTGGGTTAAAATTTGGGTTTCTGGTCAAAATTAGGGTTTCGGGTCAAAATTAGGGCTAAGGGTTAGAATTTGGGTTTTGAGTTAAAAATAGGGTTTTGGGTGAAAATTTGGGTTTAGGTTCAAAATTAGGGTTTTGGGTCAAAATTAGGGTTTTGGGTCAAAATTAGAGTTTGGGGTTTGAATTAGGGTTTTGAGTTAAAATAGGGTTTTGGGTAAAAAATAGGGTTAGAAGTAGGGTTTTGGGTTAGAATTAGGGTTTCGGGTCAAAATTAGGGTTTTGGGTCAAAATTAGGGCTAAGGGTTAGAATTTGGGTTTTGAGTAAAAAAATGGGTTTTGGGTCAAATTAGGGTCTTGGGTCAAATTTAGGGTTTATGGTCAAAATTAGGGTTTGAATTAGGGTTTTCGGTCAAAATTAGAGCTTTGGATTAAAATTTGGGTTTTGGGTTAAAATTTGGGTTTTTGGTCCAAATTAGGGTTTTGGGTCAAAATTAGAGCTTTGGGTTAAAATTAGGGTTTTGGGTGAAAATTTGGGTTTTTGGTCCAAATTAGGGTTTTGGGTCAAAATTAGAGTTTGGGGTTTGAATTAGGGTTTTGAGTTAAAAATAGGGTTTTGGGTCAAAAATAGGGTTAGAATTAGGGTTTTGGGTCAAAATTAGGGCTTAGGGTTAGAATTTGGGTTTTGAGTTAAAAAATGGGTTTTGGGTCAAAATTAGGGTCTTGGGTCAAATTTAGGGTTTATGGTCAAAATTAGGGTTTGAATTAGGGTTTTCTGTCAAAATTTGGGTTTTGGGTTAAAATTTGGGTTTTTGGTCCAAATTAGTGTTTGTGGTTTGAATTAGTGTTTTGAGTTAAAAATAGGGTTTGGGGTCAAAAATAGGGTTAGAATTAGGGTTTTGGGTTAGAATTAGGGTTTCGGGTCAAAATTAGGGTTTTGGGTTTGAATTAGGGTTTTGAGTTAAAAATAGGGTTTTGGGTCATAAATAGGGTTAGAATTTGGGTTTTGGGTTAAAATTAGGGTTATGGGTCAAAATTAAGGTTTTGGGTCAAAATTAGGCCTTAGGGTTAGAATTTGGGTTTTGAGTTAAAAATGGGGTTTTCGGTCAAAATTAGGGTTTTGGGTCAATTTTAGGGTTTAGGGTCAAAATTAGGGTTTGAATTAGGGTTTTGGGTCAAAATTAGAGCCTTGGGTTAAAATTTGGGTTTTGGATTAAAATTTGGGTTTTTGGTCGAAATTAGGGGTTTGGGTCAAAATTAGCATTTGGGGTTTGAATTAGGGTTTTGAGTTAAAAATAGGGTTTTGTGTCATAAATTGGGTTAGAATTAGGGTTTCGGGTTAAAATTAGGGTTTCGGGTCAAAATTAGGGTTTTGGGTCAAAATTTGGGCTTAGGGTTAGAATTTGGGTTTTGAGTTAGAATTGGGGTTTTCGGTCAAAATTAGGGTTCTGGGTCAAATTTAGGGTTTAGAGTCAAATTTAGGGTTTGAAATAGGGTTTTGGGTCAAAATTAGAGCTTTGGGTTAAAATTGGGGTTTTCGGTTAAAATTTGGGTTTTTGGTCCAAATTTGGGTTTTGGGTCAAAATTTGCGTTTGGTGTTTGAATTAGGGTTTTGAGTTAGAATTAGGGTTTTGGGTTAAAATTTGGGTTTTTGGTCCATATTAGGGTTTTGGTTCAAAATTAGCTTTTGGGGTTTGAATTAGGGTTTTGAGTTAAAAATAGGGTTAGAATTGGGGTTTTGGGTTAGAATTAGGGTTTCGGGTCAAAATTAGGGTTTTGGGTCAAAATTAGGGCTTAGGGTTAGAATGTGGGTTTTGAGTTAAAAAATGGGTTTTGGGTCAAAATTAGCGTTTGGGGTTTGAAATAGAGTTTTGAGTTAAAAATAGGGTTTTGGGTCATAAATAGGGTTAGAATTAGGGTTTTGGGTTAAAATTAGGGTTTCGGGTCAAAATTAGGGTTTTGTGTTTGAATTAGGGTTTTTAGTTAAAAAAAGGGTTTTGGGTTATAAATAGGGTTAGAATTAGGGTTTCGGGTCAAAATTAGGGCTTAGGGTTAGAATTTGGGTTTTGAGTTAAAAAATGGGTTTTTGGTCAAAATTACGGTCTTGGGTCAAATGTAGGGTTTATGGTCAAAATTAGGGTTTGAATTAGGGTTTTCGGTCAAAATTAGAGCTTTGGGTTAAAATTTGGGTTTTTGGTCAAAATTAGTGTTTGGGGTTTGAATTAGGGTTAGAATTAGGGTATTGGGTTAGAATTAGGATTTCGGGTCAAAATTAGGGTTTTGGGTTTGAATTAGGGTTGAGTTAAAAATAGGGTTTTGAGTCATAAATATGGTTAGAATTAGGGTTTTGGGTTAAAATTAGGGTTACGGGTCAAAATTAGGGTTTTCGGTCAAAATTAGTGCTTTGGGTTAAAATTTGGGTTTTGGGTTAAAATTTGGGTTTTTGGTCCAAATTAAGGTTTTGCGTCAAAATTAGCGTTTGGGGTTTGAATTAGAGTTTTGAGTTAAAAATTGGGTTTTGGGTAAAAATTAGGGTCTTGGGTCAAAATTAGGGTTTGTTGTCAAAATTTGGGTTTGAATTTGGGTTTTCGGTCAAAATTAGAGCTTTGGGTTAAAATTTGGGTTTTGGGTTAAAATTTGGGTTTTTGGTCAAAATTAGTGTTTGGGCTTTGAATTAGGGTTTTGAGTTAAAAATAGGGTTTTGGGTCAAAATTAGGGTTTTGGGTCAAAATTAGGGTTTAGGGTCAAAATTAGAGCCTTGGGTTAAAATTAGGGGTTTGGGATAAAATTTGGGTTTTTGGTTAAAATTTGGGTTTTTGGTCCAAATTAGGGTTTCGGGTCAAAATTAGGGTTTTGGGTCAAAATTAGGGCTTAGGGTTAGAATTTGGGTTTTGAGTTAAATATGGGGTTTTCGGTCAAAATTAAGGTTTAGGGTCAAATTTAGGGTTTAGGGTCAATATTAGGGTTTAAATTATGGTTTTTGGGTCAAAATTAGAGCTTTGGGTTAAAATTAGGGTTTGGGTTAAAATAAGGGTTTTGGGTCAAAATTAGCGTTTGGGGTTTGAATTAGGGTTTTGAGTTAAAAATAGGGTTTTGGGTCATAAATAGGGTTAGAATTAGGGTTTTGGGTTAAAATTAGGGTTTCAGGTCAAAATTAGGGTTTTGGGTCAAAATTAGGGCTTAGGGTTAGAATTTGGGTTTTGAGTTAAAAATGGGGTTTTCGGTCAAAATTAGGGTTTGGGTCAAATTTAGGGTTTGAAATAGGGTTTTTGGTCAAAATTAGAGCTTTGGGTTAAAATTAGGGTTTTCGGTTAAAATTTGGGTTTTTGGTCCAAATTAGGGTTTTGGGTCAAAATTTGTGTTTGGGGTTTGAATTAGGGTTTTGAGTTAAAAATAGGGTTAGAATTAGGGTTTTGGGTTAAAATTTGGGTTTTGGGTCAAAATTAGGGCTTAGGGTTAGATTTTGGGTTTTGAGTTTAAAATAGGGTTTTGGGTGAAAATTAGGGTTTTGGGTCAAAATTAGGGCTTTGGATTAAAATTTGGGTTTTTGGTCCAAATTAGGGTTTTGGGGCAAAATTAGAGCTTTGGGTTAAAATTTGGGTTTTTGGTCCAAATTAGGGTTTTCGGTCAAAAATAGGGTGAGAATTAGGGTTTTGGATTAAAATTAGGGTTTCGGATCAAAATTAGTGTTCTGGGTCAAATTTAGGATTTAGGGTCAAAATTAGGGTTAGAATTTGGGTTTTGGGTTAAAATTAGGGTTTCGGGTCAAAAATCGGGTTTTGGGTCAAATATAGGGCTTAGCGTTAGAATTTGGGTTTTAAGTGAAAAATAGGGTTTTGGGTCAAAATTAGGGTTTTGGGTTAAAATTAGGGTTTTGGGTTAAAATTAGGGTTTTGGGTTTTAATTAGGCTTTAGAGTTAAAAATAGGGTTTTCGGTCAAAAATTGGGTTAAAATAGGGTTTCGTGCCAAAATTAGAGTTTTGGGTCAAAATTAGGGCTTAGGGTTGCAATTTGGGTTTTGGGTAAAATTAGGGTTTCGGGTCAAAATTAGGGTTCTGGGTAAAATTTTGGGTTTAGGGTGAAAATTAGGGTTTAGGGTTTGAAATAGGGTTTAGAGTTTATTATATGGTTTTGGGTCAAAAATAGGGTTAGAATTAGGGTTTTACGTAAATTTCGGGTTTCGGGTAAAAATTAGGGTTCTCGGACAAAATCAGGGTTTAGGGTTTGAAATAGGGTTTTGGGTCAAAAATAGGGTTAAAATTATGGCTTTGGGTTAAAATTAGGGTTTTGGTTTAAAATTAGTGTTTCGGGTCAAAATTAGGGTTTCGGGTCAAAATTAGGGCTTAGGGTTAGAATTTGGGTTTTGAGTTAAAAATAGGGTTTAGGGTCAAAATTAGGGTTTTGGGTTAAAATTTGGGTTTTTGGTTAAAATTTGGTTTTTGGGTCCAAATTAGGGTTTTGGGTCAAAATTAGATCTTTGGATTAAAATTAGGGTTTTGGGTTAAAATTTGGGTTTTTGGTCCAAAAAAGAGTTTTGGTCCAAAATTAGCATTTGGGGTTTGAATTAGGGTTTTGAGTTAAAAAATGGGTTTTGGGTTAGAATTAGGGTCTTGGGTCAAATTTAGGGTTTATGGTCAAAGTTAGGGTTTGAATTAGCGTTTTCGGTCAAAATTAGAGCTTTGGGTTAAAATTATGGTTTTGGGTTAAAATTTGGGTTTTTGGTCCAAATTAGGGTTTTGGGTCAAAATTAGCGTTTGGGGTTTGAATTAGAGTTTTGAGTTAAAAATAGGGTTTTGGGTCATAAATAGGGTTAGAATTAGGGTTTTGGTTTAAAATTAGGGTTTCGGGTCAAAATTAGGGTTTTGGATCAAAATTAGGGCTTAGGGTTAGAATTTGGGTTTTGAGTTCAAAATGGGGTTTTTGGTAAAAATTAGGGTTTTGGGTCAAAATTAGAGCTTTGGGTTAAAATTAGGGTTTTGGGTTAAAATTTGGGTTTTTGGTTAAAATTTGGGTTTTTGGTCCAAATTAGGGTTTTGGGTCAAAATTAGCGTTTGGGGTTTGAATTAGGGTTTTGAGTTAAAAATAGGGTTAGAATTAGGGTTTTGGGTTAAAATTAGGGTTTCTGGTCAAAATTAGGGCTAAGGGTTAGAATTTGGGTTTTGAGTTAAAAATAGGGTTTTGGGTCAAAATTAGGGTTTAAGGTCAAAATTAGGGTTTTGGGTCAAAATTAGGGTTTTGGGTTAAAATTTGGGTTTTTGGTTAAAATTTGGGTTTTGGGTCCAAATTAGGGTTTTGGGTCAAAATTAGAGCTTTGGGTTAAAATTAGGGTTTTGGGTTAAAATATGGGTTTTTGGTCCAAATTAGGGTTTTGTGTCAAATTAGGGTTTTGGGTCAAAATTTGGGTTTTGGGTCAAAATTAGGGCTTAGGGTTAGAATTTGGGTTTTGAGTTAAAAAATTGGTTTTGGGTCAAATTAGGGTCTTGGGTCAAATTTAGGGTTTATGGTCAAAATTAGGGTTTGAATTAGGGTTTTCGGTCAAAATTAGAGCTTTGGGTTAAAATTATGGTTTTGGGTTAAAATTTGGGTTTTTGGTCAAAATTAGTGTTTGGGGTTTGAATTAGGGTTTTGAGTTAAAAATAGGGTTTTGGGTCAAAATTAGGGTAAGAATTATGGTTTTGGGTTAGAATTAGGGTATCGGGTCAAAATTAGGGTTTTGTGTTAAAATTAGGGTTTCGGGTCAAAATTAGGGTTTGGGATCAAAATTAGGGCTTAGGGTTAGAATTTGGGTTTTGAGTTAAAAATGGTGTTTTGGGTCAAAAATTGGGTTAGAATTAGGGTTTTGGGTTAAAATTAGGGTTTCGTGCCAAAATTAGAGTTCTGGGAGAAAATCAGGGTTTAGGGTTTGAAATAGGATTTTGGGTCAAAATTAAGGATTTGGGTTAAAATTAGGGGTTTGGGTCAAAATTAGGGTTTACGGTTTGAATTTGGGTTTGGAGTTAAAAATAGGGTTAGAATTAGGGTTTTGGGTTAAAATTAGGGTTTCGGATCAAAATTAGGGTTCTGGGTCAAATTTAGGGTTTAGGGTCAAAATTAGGGTTTGAATTAGGGTTTTGGGTCAAAATTAGATCTTTGGGTTAAAATTAGGGTTTTGGGTTAAAATTTGGGTTTTTGGTCCAAATTAGGGTTTTGGTTCAAAATTATGATTTGGGGTTTGAATTAGGGTTTTGAGTTAAAGATAGGGTTAGAATTGGGGTTTTGGGTTAGAATTAGGGTTTCGGGTCAAAATTAGGGTTTTTGGTCAAAATTAGGGCTTAGGGTTAGAATTTGGGTTTTGAGTTAAAAAATGGGTTTTGGGTCAAAATTAGGGTCTTAGGTCAAATTTAGGGTTTTCGGTCAAAATTAGAGCTTTGCGTTACAATTAGGGTTTTGGGTTAAAATTTGGGTTTTTGGTCCAAATTAGGGTTTTGGGTCAAAATTAGCGTTTGGGGTTTGAATTAGAGTTTTGAGTTAAAAATAGGGTTTTGGGTCATAAATAGGGTTAGAATAAGGGTTTTGGTTTAAAATTATGGTTTTGGGTCAAAATTAGGGTTTTGGGTCATAAATTGGGTTAGAATTAGGGTTTGGGGTGAAAATTAGGGTTTCGGGTAAAAATTAGGGTTTTGGGTCAAAATTAGGGTTTGAATTAGGGTTTTGGGTCAAAATTAGAGCTTTGGGTTAAGATTAGGGTTTTGGGTTAAAATTTGGGTTTTTGGTCCAAATTAGGGTTTTGGGTCAAAATTAGCGTTTGGGGTTTGAATTAGGGTTTTGAGTTAAAAATCGGGTTAGAATTAGGGTTTTGGGTTAAAATTAGGGTTTCTGGTCAAAATTAGGGTTTCGGGTCAAAATTAGGGCTTAGGGTTAGAATTTGGGTTTTGAGTTAAAAATAGGGTTTTGGGTCAAAATTAGGGTTTAGGGTCAAAATTAGGGTTTTGGGTCAAAATTAGAGTTTGGGGTTTGAATTAGGGTTTTGAGTTAAAAATAGGGTTTTGGGTCAAAAATAGGGTTAGAATTAGGGTTGTTGGTTAGAATTAGGGTTTCGGGTCAAAATTAGGGTTTTAGGTCAAAATTAGGGCTTAGGGTTAGAATTTGGGTTTTGAGTTAAAAATGGGGTTTTCGGTAAAAATTAGAGCTTTGGGTTAAAATTTGGGTTTTTGGTCAAAATTAGTGTTTGGGATTTGAATTAGGGTTTTGAGTTAAAAATTGGGTTTTGGGTCAAAAATAGGGTTAGAATTAGGGTTTTGGGTCAAAATTAGGGTTTTGGGTTTGAATTAGGGTTTTGAGTTAAAAATAGGGTTTTGGGTCATAAATAGGGTTAGAATTAGGGTTTTGGGTTAAAATTAGGGTTTCGGGTCAAAATTAGGGTTTTGGGTCACAATTAGGCCTTAGGGTTAGAATTTGGATTTTGAGTTAAAAATGGGGTTTTCGGTAAAAATTAGGGTTTCGGGTCAAAATTAGAGCTTTGGTTTAAAATTAGGTTTTTGGGTTAAAATTTGGGTTTTTGGTCCAAATTAGGGTTTTGGGTCAAAATTAGCGTTTGGGGTTTGAATTAGGTTTTTGAGTTAAAAATAGGGTTAGAATTAGGGTTTTGGGGTTAAAATTAGTGTTTCTGGTCAAAATTAGGGTTTCGGATCAAAATTAGGGCTTCGGGTTAGAATTTGGGTTTTGAGTCAAAAATAGGGTTTTGGGTGAAAATTAGGGTTTAGGGTCAAAATTAGGGCTTTGGGTCCAAATTAGAGCTTTGGGTTAAAATTAGGGGTTTTGGTTAAAATTTGGGGTTTTGGTCCAAATTAGGGTTTTGTGTCAAAATTAGAGTTTGGGGTTTGAATTAGGGTTTTGGGTCAAAATTAGGGTCTTGGGTCAAATTTGGGGTTTATGGTCAAAATTAGGGTTTGAATTAGGGTTTTCGGTCAAAATTAGAGCTTTGGGTTAAAATTTGGGTTTTTGGTCAAAATTAGTGTTTGGGGTTTCAATTAGGGTTTTGAGTTAAAATTTGGGTTTTGGGTCAAAAATAGGGTTAGAATTATTAGGGTTTTGGGTTAGAATTAGGGTTTCTGGTCAAAATTAGGGTTTTGGGTTTGGATTAGGGTTTTGAGTTAAAAATAGGGTTTTGCGTCATAAATAGGGTTAGAATTAGGGTTTTGGGTTAAAATTAAGGTTACGGGTCAAAATTAGGGTTTTCGGTCAAAATTAGGGTTTTGGGTCAATTTTAGGGTTTAGGTCAAAATTAGGGTTTTGGGTCAAAATTAGAGCCTTGGGTTAAAATAGGGTTTGGGGTTAAAATTTGGGTTTTTGGTTAAAATTTGGGTTTTTGGTCCAAATTAGGGTTTTGGGTCAAAATTAGCGTTAGGGGTTTGAATTAGGGTTTTGAGTTAAAAATAGGGTTTTGGGTCATAAATAGGGTTAGAATTAGGGTTTTGGGTTAAAATTAGGGTTTCGGGTCAAAATTAGGGTTTTGGGTCAAAATTAGGGCTTAGGGTTAGAATTTGGGTTTTGAGTTAAAAATGGGGTTTTCGATCAAAATTAGGGTTTTGGGTCAAATTTAGGGTTTAGAGTCAAAATTAGGGTTTGAAATAGGGTTTTGGGTCAAAATTTGAGCTTTGGGTTAAAATTATGGTTTTCGGTTAAAATTTGGGTTTTTGTTCCAAATTAGGGTGTTGGGTCAAAATTTGCGTTTGGGGTTTGAATTAGGGTTTTGAGTTAAAAATAGGGTTAGAATTAGGGTTTTGGGTTAAAATTTGGGTTTTGGGTCAAAATTAGGGCTTAGGGTTAGATTTTGGGTTTTGAGTTAAAAATAGGGTTTTGGGTGAAAATTAGGGTTTTGGGTCAAAATTAGGGCTTTGGGTTAAAATTTGGGGCTTTGGGTTAAAATTTGGGTTTTTGGTCCAAATTAGGGTTTTGGGTCAAAATTAGAGCTTTGGGTTAAAATTTGGGTTTTTGGTCCAAATTAGGGTTTTCGGTCAAAAATAGGGTGAGAATTAGGGTTTTGGGTTAAAATTAGGGTTTCGGATCAAAATTAGTGTTCCGGGTCAAATTTAGGATTTAGGGTCAAAATTAGGGTTAGAATTAGGGTTTTGGGTTAAAATTAGGGTTTTGGGTCAAAATTAGGGCTTTGGGTTAAAATTTGGGTTTTGGATTAAAATTTGGGTTTTGGCTCCAAATTAGGGTTTTGGGTCAAAATTAGCGTTTAGGGTTTTAATTAGGGTTTTGAGTTAAAAATAGGGTTTTGGGTCAAAAATTGGGTTAAAATTAGGGTTTCGTGCCAAAATTAGAGTTTTGGGTCAAAATTAGGGCTTAGGGTTAGAATTTGGGTTTTGGGTAAAATTATGGTTTCGGGTCAAAATTAGGGTTCTGGGTAAAATTTAGGGTTTAGGGTCAAAATTATGGTTTAGGGTTTGAAATAGGGTTTTGAGTTTATTATATGGTTTTGGGTCAAAAATAGGGTTAGAATCAGGGTTTAGGGTTTGAAATAGGGTTTTGGGTCAAAATAGGGTTAAAATATGGCTTTGGGTTAAAATTAGGGTTTTGGTTTAAAATTAGTGTTTCGGGTCAAAATTAGGGTTTCGGGTCAAAATTAGGGCTTAGGGTTAGAATTTGGGTTTTGAGTTAAAAATAGGGTTTTGTGTCAAAATTAGGGTTTAGGGTCAAAATTAGGGTTTTGGGTCAAAATTAGAGCTTTGGGTTAAAATTTGGGTTTTTGGTTAAAATTTGGGTTTTGGGTCCAAATTAGGGTTTTGGGTCAAAATTAGATCTTTGGGTTAAAATTTGGGTTTTTGGTCCAAATTAGGGTTTTGGTTCAAAATTAGCATTTGGGGTTTGAATTAGGGTTTTGAGTTAAAAATAGGGTTAGAATTGGGGTTTTGGGTTAGAATTAGGGTTTTGGGTCAAAATTAGGGTTTTGGGACCAAATTAGGGCTTTGGGTCCAAATTAGAGCTTTGGGTTAAAATTTGGGTATTTGGTTAAAATTTGGGTTTTCGGTCCAAATTAGGGGTTTGGGTCAAAATTAGAGCTTTGGGTTAAAATTAGGGTTTTGAGTTAAAAATAGGGTTTTGGTTCAAAAATAGGGTTAGAATTAGGGTTTTGGGTTAGAATTAGGGTCTTGAGTTAAAAAATGGGTTATGGGTCAAAATTAGGGTCTTGGGTCAAATTTAGGGTTTATGGTCAAAATTAGGGTTTTCGGTCAAAATTAGAGCTTTGGGTTAAAATTTGGGTTTTGGGTTAAAATTTGTGTTTTTGGTCAAAATTAGTGTTTGGGGTTTGAATTAGGGTTTTGAGTTAAAAATAGGGTTTTGGGTTAGAATTAGGGTTTTGGGTCACAAATAGGTTTAGAAGTAGGGTTTTGGGTTAAATTTAGGGTTTCGGGTCAAAATTAGGGTTTTGGGTCAAAATTAGGGCTTAGGGTTAGAATTTGGGTTTTGAGTTAAAAATGGGGTTTTGTTGTGACACCGGCAAGTGTACCGGGTCGTCGCAAGTAATAAAAACACGGTAAGATTCTACCGAGGTCGAACACAAGGATTGGGTTACCAATTCGACTAAATTGTCAAGAAATCCGATACGTTGGTTAAGCGATAGAAGGTAGTTGAGAAAAAGAGATTGAGATCGCAATTTCAAGAATCAAATCAAATAACGCTACAGTGATTAAATTCAGAAATAAAAGCATCTAAGGTTTCGAATCCACCTACCCAATCATGCAAAGTACCCAAGTGATGATATTCTCCTCCCTAAGTTCAATTTTAATGTCAACCGGGACCCCTAAATTCTCCTAAATCCACTTCCGTGCTCATTAGGACGTATTCGATGATTTGAGTTAATTACTTGCTAGGTCTCTTAACCCTAATCTCGAATTCTATTAATTCTTGTTCCCTATAGGTTGCATCGATCTCCTACTCACTCTCGTGCAATACTCGACCGATGTTCCCAATTCAAGTTCTAAAACGCGAATCGCCGCTAGGCCTCAACACGCTTAACTAGTCGATCACGCTAGCATATAATCGACACAATGAAAACAGAATTGGAAAATCATAATTGAATTAAAGGAGAGAGAGTTACATTACATGAACACTATGCCGCCATGGGTGGCTTCATCGATCCCCTAGACAAGAGGATTAGTTCCTCATGTCCGTAACAACAACGCACGTACAATCGGAATTCATCCTAAGCCTTTGAATTAAGAGAAAAGAAGAGAAGAAGAAATCCCAGAATAAGGGTTACAAAAAGTCTCTGAAAATTCTGATCCAAAAAGTTCTCTTTTCTGTTATGATCTGCTCTATTTATAAGGAGGCCACGCGTCACGGCCGTGACGGTCATCACGGCCAGGCCGTGACGGCTTCTGCTTCTGGCGCACTTCTGGGATTTGAACTTTCGCCACGCGAATGATGTCTCGTGACGCGAGTCCGCCTTTCACGGCCCATGATGTCAATCACGGCCAGGCCGTGATGTTCTCTGCCTTGTGTGGATTTTAGGTCACGGCCGTGATATACATCACGGCTAGGCCATGATGGTCTCTGACTTGTATGGATTTTAGGTCACGGCCGTGATATACATCACGGCTAGGCCGTGATGGTCTCTGATTCTGGTACTTTTCTGGAGTTCACACACTCGCGACGCGAAGGGCGCTCTCGCGACGCGAACCTTCCCTGTCACGTCCCGTGATGTAAATCACGGCTAGGCCGTGATGGTCTCTGTCTTCCCCAGATCTTCAAACTATCGCGGGCGAGCCTCCTCTCGCGGGCGAGAATCCCCGAATGGCAATCTCCACTATTTGTTGACTTTCCTTAATTCTTAGAGCCTCACTTATGGACCTGAAAACAACACAAGCAACCACAAGCGTAATTCTCTCCAAAATAACCTAAAAACTACACAAAAGACGCAAAACGAGTCAAAGTCCAACTTAGGAATGAAACAAGGCAAATTTGGCTAAAACGAGATTAAACTCGAATAAATTGGCACATAAACCCTAGTTTATCTAGTCTTAAAACTAGATAAGCCAGAGGCTTATCAAAATACCCCAAACTTAAACCTTGCTTGTCCCCAAGCAAGCTTAAAACTCAAAAACGACTCAAGACTTGGCAAGCCTAAAGATCTAATCAATTTCGCACAAATTTCATGCGACTTTACAAAACAGTTTTTCTTCTTTGATTCCCCCTCTTTTTCATCAATGTAGTCCCCACATTCATCTACTTTAAACAATTGAGAAATTATCATTCATGCCATCATTACTCTAAGTTGAGGCTCAAAGATACACACAAAGGAAGATCACCTATTTCAAACAATTGCCTTCCTCACAAGGGCATTTAGTATTTCACTCATTCGCTCAAGTTTGTCTAGGCTTTCAACTTTTTCACTCAATTTCACTTATCAAGAGCACTTCCCATGAATTTGATTTTCATCTCAAACATAGTTCCCATGAAAACATGCATGCAACATCAAAAGGTCTTTTAAAGGTTGTAATGGGGCCTGGCTGAGGGTAGGATAATCAAGGATATTTAGGCTTAAGTCCCTAGGAACTAAGAGAGCATGAGCATTAAACACATTTTTCCACTCAAATTCCTTTCTTTCCATTTTTCATTTGGGCTCGGGTGACTACAACCTTTTCCTTGATATTATTTTTGTTTTGCCCCTTTTCTTTTGGCAATTTTTTTGTTTTCTTCTTTTCTTTTCTTTTCTTTTCCTTGGGTCAACCTTTATTTTCTTTTTCTCATCCCAATATGACACATACCTTGTAGCCACCCCAAACTTAGTTTCTCACAACCTTTCTCTTGCTCATTTCCATGCTCTCCTAATCCTAAGATTGGGTTAACATGGTTTTTCAGATTTTGGCTCGTAATGTAGGGTCATCAAGAAACAATAGGTCAATTGGGCTCAATTTGGCTAACTAGGAAACATGCATTAGGGATGGTTCATATCAGGCCAAGTAGTTAATTCAAAGAAAATTGCCTAAATCATTTGATGCAACACATAAACATGCAAACCATATAGAGATTCAAGCAAATTCGGGAAAGTGCAACTTAACAGTGATTCTCACATTCAAAAACAGAGTTGGAGGCTCAAATTCCTCACCTGGACATTTTGCAAACTGTTTGACCGAGATACGATTCCTAATGTGTGCACCCCCCTCACCCCAAACTTATCATAAATCAAGCAATCATAATAAATCTCAAAGTTCAATTTTCAATTTTTTAGTGGGGATAAACTTTTCTATTTTCAGAACCTAGGGGGAAATCATCAATGATCAAGTAATTCATGCAATCAATCATGCTCAATTTAATTAACATCCAACAAGCTTGCCGACACGACATTCATACAACAACTCTTGATCTTCTCAAATTATTCAAGAGTGACAACAAAAACAAAACAAAAAACAAAAAATAAAACAAAAGTTAAGAGAAGAGATAGATACCTTGCTTGGGTTGCCTCCCAAGTAGCGCTTGTTTAACGTCCCGAGCCTGACTCAAGTCACCCCTAAGGGTTAATCCGGAGGAAGATCCTTCTTGCCATGCCATTCCTTGTCCCGTTCTTTGTAGGTTTGTGTCCCTTTACATGCTCGCAAGCGGTTCCCGGACAGCTCATTTAAGTTCAGGACCCTTCTATAGTCAGCACGAACTCTCCACTCCGTGGTGATCCTTTTTGAGATCAATTCATTGTCTGTACTGACCACCACGGTTGTGCCACCCTTCAACCTTGGTGCTTTACCCTTCTTTTTCATTCCTTTGCTGCTGAGTTCTTCCCTTGCACATTCTTCCCTTGGGAGACTCGGTATGGGTTCCATGTCTCGTAGCCACTCAAGGTAGACTTCATCCCCCGAAGGGCCTTTTTCCTCACTGTTTTCCTCATGAGATTCTACCGATACTGTTGCAAGTGAAGGATCATGATCTTTTCGAATTGCCTTTACCTTTTCAGCTGGGTCCACAACATCCACTCGATACACAGCTGACTTTTCTTCCGGGTGCTTAATCGCTTCAAAGACATTGAAGACCACCTTATCATCATTCACCCTTAAAGTGAGTTTCCCTTGCCGAACATCTATCAAGGCATCCCCGGTGGCCAAGAAGGGTCTACCCAATATGAGAGGGATCTCAGCATCTTCATCCATGTCGAGCACCACGAAGTCCACTGGGAATATGAACTTGTCAACCTTCACGAGCAAGTCTTCAACTACTCCATAGGGATATTTGATAGAACGATCGGCCGATTGGAGTGACATTCGCGTATCCTTTACTTCCTTGATCCCTAGCCTCTTCATCATCGAGAGGGCATCAAGTTGATGCTTGCCCCTAGATCACATAATGCCTTTCCGAAGGTCATTCCCCCAATGGTGCATGGTATCGAGAAGGAACCAGGATCCTTCAACTTCGGAGGCGTTTCCGTTGAAGAATGGCACTACACTCCTCGGTCAAAGCAATCGTTTCTTCATCCACAATCCTCCGCTTCTTAGTGAGAAGTTCCTTCATAAACCGAGCATATGATGGCATTTGTTCCAAGGCTTCCGCAAATGGAATGTTAATCTGAAGTTTTCGGAAGACATCAAGGAACTTATTGAATTGCTTATCCTGTTGAGGCTTCTTCAATCTTTTAGGATCACGGAACCTTCATGTAGGGCGGGAGGTCTTGGGGTTCAACCCACTTCTTCCTTCGAACTCTTCATCCACAAGTTTCAGCCTTCCCCTTGCTCCGGTCCCTTGTCACTTGCCAACCCTTTCTTTCTCGGTTGCTCTTCCTCAATCGGTAGTTGTTCCGGGTCCTTGTCATCCTGAGAACTAGTGGTACCCCTGCTAGGTTCCAACACCCTTCCGCTTCTAGTAGATATGACATTGCATTGTCCCTTGGGGTTGTTCTCAGTACTACCTGGAAGAGTGCCTGGAAGACGCTCATTAAGTTGCGTCGCGAGCTGTGCTATTTGTGTCTCCAGATTCTGAATTCGCGATCCTGTATGAGTCGCCAACTTGTCAATGGCAGTGTTCACCTTCTCAAAAGATGTGTATGTATAGGTTGACAGCTTCTCAACTGTCCCGGTCATCTTTTCAAAGGCCAGCTCCCACTGTTGTCTTCCACCATCTGATATTTGCAACTGATTAGGCCCCGGAGGAGCCTGCTGAGTATTGCACTGCTGAATTCCAATGTTCGGTCTCAGACCCTGTTGAGGTTGTTGCCAATTCTGTTGAGGGTGTTGTTGACCGGCTAGACCACCATTAACATCACTCCAAGCAAATCCCGGATGGTCTCTTCTCATGTAGCCCCTATTCTGATTTTGATTGTTCCTCTGATAATTGTTCTGGGGCACAGTGTCATAGAAGTTGTGGCAAGAGTCCACATGTTCTTGAGGGAAATTTAGCGGGCAATTCTGAGTGTCATGATTTCCATTGCAATTTGCACAACCCGGAGGCATTCCCTCGTGTATAGCATTAACCCTCTTGTTCCCAGACAAAGCCTCATTTTGCATCTTCAAAAGTCTGTTTTGCTCTAAAATGGCTTCCATTGTCCCGAACCGATTCCACTCGAGGTCTCCCTACCACGGTTGTAATCATTATATGACATCTTCTCTAACAAAGTGCCCATCCATCCTCAGCCGATAAATATACAAAAGAACCGCCAGCTGCGGCATCACAGTTCATCTGATAGCGTCCTCTCAACCCATTAAAGAAATGTTGCACTTTGGAAACCGGGTCAAAGAACGCAGAGGGACATCTTCTCAACAAACCATTGTACCTCTCCCACGCTTCATTGTATGTTTCATCCTCCGTTTGCCTGAATGAAGTGACGGCTATTCTTGCTTGTGCCGCCTTCTGAGGAGGGAAATATTTGGTTAGGAACTTCTGTGCCATTTGCTCCCAAGTTCTGATGCTGTTCCTATCCAAACTGTCAACCCAATCGCGAGCGACATCCCTAAGAGAGAGAGGGAAGAGCCGCAAGCGAAACTCATCTTGTGAGACTCCTCTTGTCTTCTGTAAGTCACACGCCTCAAGGAAGCGAGTGATGTGTCTATGCGGGTCTTGCTTTCCACTCCCATCAAACTGATTCTCCCGGAGCTGGAATGTGACACATGCTTCAACTCTGAAGGAGTCTGTGTTCAGGTTGCCTCTTACAATAGAAGAGTCACAATCCACCAAGCTTGGTAGATCGTACTCAAAGAGAGGCTTGTAGCGAGGAGGAGGAGGAGGAGGATTTTCTTCAGCCATGCTTTCTATTTTAATTGCTTCCAACCTCTTCCTTTCTCTGGCCTCTTTTCTTAACTGCCTCTCGGTCCTGGTGATCTCTGAATCAAATAGCAAGTCCTCTTGTAGAAGAGTACCTCGCATACAAAAACAGGAAAAGACCAAGTGGAATCAAAGAAACAGAGAAAAATAATGGCAATTAAATAAAAGGAAATAAAACTAAAAGTCAGCTTAACCAAACAGCCGAATTTCCTAAAAATTAGGAAAATTGGTTGTGCCAATCCCCGGCAACGGCGCCAAAAACTTGTTGTGACACCGGCAAGTGTACCGGGTCGTCGCAAGTAATAAAAACACGGTAAGATTCTACCGAGGTCGAACACAAGGATTGGGTTACCAATTCGACTAAATTGTCAAGAAATCCGATACGTTGGTTAAGCGATAGAAGGTAGTTGAGAAAAAGAGATTGAGATCGCAATTTCAAGAATCAAATCAAATAACGCTACAGTGATTAAATTCAGAAATAAAAGCATCTAAGGTTTCGAATCCACCTACCCAATCATGCAAAGTACCCAAGTGATGATATTCTCCTCCCTAAGTTCAATTTTAATGTCAACCGGGACCCCTAAATTCTCCTAAATCCACTTCCGTGCTCATTAGGACGTATTCGATGATTTGAGTTAATTACTTGCTAGGTCTCTTAACCCTAATCTCGAATTCTATTAATTCTTGTTCCCTATAGGTTGCATCGATCTCCTACTCACTCTCGTGCAATACTCGACCGATGTTCCCAATTCCAAGTTCTAAAACGCGAATCGCCGCTAGGCCTCAACACGCTTAACTAGTCGATCACGCTAGCATATAATCGACACAATGAAAACAGAATTGGAAAATCATAATTGAATTAAAGGAGAGAGAGTTACATTACATGAACAC
>JAUPTC010001481.1:0-24685 GCA_030762895.1 Sophora flavescens
ACTACTGTGCTACTTACCCATTCACCTTGGAACCTAGCTAATCCTCTTAATGATCAACTTAATTTTTTAGCAACTTACCACACCTAGAAACTTCATCCTCTGCTCCAATAAATAGCTTCCTTCCTTCCTTTTATTTTATGCTTCACAATATGGCTCTGCCATGGAGATTAACTTCATCACTCTTTCTTCCTATTCCTAGACTCAAAGATCTTTGTCTTAATGGTCAAACAACTTCTGAGGTTATGTAAATCATATAACATGGGTGATAAAGTTCTGTAAATCACATAATGTGAGTTGCTCACCTTATCATCCTTCCGGAGAATCGGCTGCTACAGTTCCAAAACCTCAGCTTATGAATGACCACATTATCAGCATGTACCTCGATTCCAACATGAGTAACACCATCACTGCTAGACATGGTCACATTCGGAGTATAGTTTTCCCTTTGGCATATTTCATAAAACTCTCTGATGGGATGTAGCTTTAATGTTTCGGGTGTGATGAGGGGTTCCAAAAGTGGCCTTATGCTTTGCCACACAACCTTCTCAT
The DNA here is from genome assembly GCA_030762895.1 of Sophora flavescens. Classification (NCBI taxonomy): domain Eukaryota; kingdom Viridiplantae; phylum Streptophyta; class Magnoliopsida; order Fabales; family Fabaceae; genus Sophora; species Sophora flavescens. The sequence goes on from JAUPTC010001481.1 coordinate 550, forward strand.
TGAATTCTAGAAAACTCAGTCGCTCGACTCTCCTATCTTGCTCACCCGTGAAGGGAACGAAGCCTCAACAAATGTTTAGGATTTTAAACTCTTTCAATGTAGCTTTTTATAGGATTTTAAACCCTTTCAATCTTCTGTATCAGTCTGTATTACACTTCATGAATGAGATCCGGTTTGGGTTATTGATTCAACTTATACTTCGCACATATATTTTAGTTTTCAAAACAGAAACACAAAACATCAAAGTAATTGTGAAACTGAAATTTTGAGGAAGGCAATGCGGAAAGGTACGCATACTAGATAAAAAAAATTATTAAAATAACCTTTAACGTCTGTTGATGTAAGGACTGACGTTAAAAGTAAAGTGACTCACTTTTAACGTCAGTTCGATAAAGAACTGACGTTAAAATGTTCACTGTTAACGTCAGTTGTTTATTGAACTGACGTTAAAAGTGAGTCACTTCACTTTTAACGTCAGTCCTTACAACAACTGACGTTAAAATTGAATTAATGAAGTCTGATATTTACAAAACTGTCACCGCCCCCTTTTTAACGTCTAGCTTTTGGTTAACTGGCGTAAACTTTTACCGTCTAATGTATATTTTCCACTAGTGAACTTTGGTGAAGAACACTTAGTGAAAAGAAGAAGATAAACTAGAGCTTTGGAAGTTTGAAGTTAAGAAAAATATGAAAGCTTAAGAGTTTTAATGGAGTAGAAGGAAGGAAAGTGATGAAGTGAGGATGAAGAGTGGTATTTATAGAGGAAGGGGGAGGGGTGCACGGCCTAGAGGAGAGGGAGCAAGGCTTGGAGAGGAAGTTTTGGTTCAGGGCATTGTTTGGATCATTTAAGGAAGGTTTAATGGGTTTTTGGAATAAAATAGATTATAATTTGAAAAAGTAATCATGATCACTTTAAAGTGTGTCATAAGCATTTAATTAGGCATCCCATCAAGCCTTCTCTCATCCTTTAGGGTTCCTTTAACTGCTTAAATACGTAACCGGTTGCACATCCGATCGTATTTTCTGAAGGTTTCACCCGAATAAAATATTTTATTTTATTTTATTTTTGAACGAAAATTTTCAAAATAACCAAAGTTGAAGGAAACATGATAAAAACATTAACCGTCTCGTTCACGAGTCAAAATTAGGTTTTCTTCTCAGTAAACTTATACTGGCAGTGAAAACACAGACCGACTTTCGTGTGAATTTTCAACCGAAAATTTTACTGTGACTTCATATGATAAGGTGGATTAGGAATATGATTTTATTTTATTAAACAAAATATTTTCTACTTTCATATTAAAATATAATTACTTATATTTTAATTGATTAAACAGTATAATGAAAATCAGGCTGTTACAGCTAGGCCGTGATCAGTTCTTCCTGTTGAGGGTACATGTCACGGCCGTGATGGGCATCACAGCTAGGCCGTGATGGGCTCTGACTTTTGCCTTCTTTCTTTCCAGCTCTGCTTGATCATGGCCGTGATGGTCATCACGGCTAGGCCGTGATGGGCTCTGTTTGGCTCATTTTCTTCACTTTTCAAGCTCTATCTTCATCCAAGCTCCATCATGGTCAATCTTGAGCATTTTACCCTTAATTTCAGCAAAACAACACCACAAGACCGTCTTACCCGTTCCAAGGTAAAAACTAACAAAAATTAAATAAGAATTGCCTAAACTATGTGAAAATGTATGCAAAAATGTACATGAAATATGAGGTAAAATCACACTCATCAAATCACCCCAAGCTTGTTCATTTGCTTGTCCTCAAGCAATCACTAAGGCCAGAAGATATAAATAATCAGAGTATGGATAGTGAACCAAGAACCCGAGTAACTAATCCAAGTAACAGGCATTTTCAAATAATTCAGCGAGAGACAATCAATTTCAAGTCCAATTAGAAGCTTAGGTTTCCCAGACTCATATTCTCACTGATTCGGGCACTCTTTCTCACCTCACTCAAGTGTTTAATGATATATGACATTTCGCTCAATTTCCTCGAGGAATGAATTCTACCATAAGCTTGACTATTAACCAAATCTCTACTTTATTGATGAAAACACCTAAGAATCAAGAGGTCTTTTACTTTGGTTGTAACGGGGCCATGGGATAAATCGTTAGGTGGGGAAATCAAGAAAATGAAATTTCAAGAAGGCTAAACAAAATATTAAGCATTGCAAAGCATAACACCTTCTAAAATACCTTTTGGGCTTTGATTCAATTTTCCACCTTTCTTTCTTTCTTTTTATTTTATTTCTCACTTCCTTTTGTCATCTCCTTCTCTATATTTTTTTTTCTTTTCTTTTGACGAAGGGGAGATTTTCAATTCAAGAGAAATATTTTTCTGACTTTCTCATCCCATACTTTTTCAAACTACCTTTTTACCCTTTTTGTAATACTTTAGAAGGTCTCCTACCAAGCATCATTCATCAAAGTAATTCGGGGTACCAAGAAAAGTATTTTATTCTTTCAGGCTCAAAATTGGGCAACTAAGGGGTAGCATTTAGTCAATCAAAGCTCAGAAGGCCGGAAAAATACCTAGTACCTCAATCATTTTCAAAAATATTTTCAAAAATTTTTAAGCTTCAAAACGGTTTCAAGTCAAGTTCTATAGAATACAATCCAAGAGGAATGACACTCCATCACAAAGAATGGGGTAGATTTAGTGAGTACCCCTTTTTGGCTCGAAATTCTCACATTTAGTAGTTCACAAATCAATGAGAAACACAAATCTACGGAACCACATGCTAATTATCAACTATCATAGATCATCTCAAGCATTTCTATTTGTAGCCTTATTACAAGAATAAAAAAATATTGGGTTCAAGAATTCACTATCTCAATTTATTTGGCACTAAGTTTTCACAATTTGGATGCAAAATCTAAGCAAGGGGCAATGTAATCGTGTGATCATGCAAAACTATGCATATATGAATGCGACATGAAAAATGAAAAATGCAGAAATACCCCTACCCCAAGCTTAAAAACTTACATTGTCCCCAATGTAAATAATCAAGTCGGAGAGAGGAGAAAAATGGAACAACTCACCGAGGCGGTAGCGGGTGTTTGCTCACATGCCTAGGCAAAGGGAGGTTGGAAAATGTGTCACGGCCGTGATGCTCATCACGGGCAGGCCGTGATCAATTTTGGTCCATAGGAGCTGGCCTGTCACGGCCGTGACTGTAACACCCTGTATTTTACTGTTTTAAATAACAGTAAATACATATAAATATATTTATAAGTCTATTAGAGTTTTATAAAGTTATTCTAAGTGAATGGAGGATAGTATTTAATCCTACTTGACTGTAGGAAACTACGATTAAAATTTAGGTTGGAAATTCAGACGAAACCCGGTCTGCGAATTTCATTGACAGTATAATAATGCTGTTCAAAAGACCTAATTTTAATTCGTGAACGAGAGACTTAAGCTTAGTATTTTATTTTCTACAACTTTGTATGTTTAGAATTTTTTCAGAAAAAAATAAAATAATTTGAGCATTACGGGCGGAGAGTGTAATCGGGTAGACGACGGAAAGGAGATTAGAGTTTCTAAGGGTAGTAAGAGGATTTAGTTTAGGATTTTGAGATGATTCAAGGGGATGAATCATATTTTTAAGTTTAGAAAGTTTTTCAGGATTAAATAGAGATTTTCGAAATTTACGGTTAAGTCCCTGAACTTTCTGTAAATTACCATTTTGTCCCTAAATTAGTTTTTTCGTTTTTTTCAAGTGGATTGGGCTAGAATCCCTTTTTCTAATCCTAAATGGTCGTGGCCTATAAGCCCAAATATCGTTAGTCCATATTTGAGTCTATAAAGCCATTCAAGTTTTCCTATCTTAGGTTAAAAGGCCTAAATCTTCAAAGTGGGTCCCACAACCCATAAGAAAATGAAATCAAGCCCAAATGTGCAAGCCCATTTCGAAAGCCCATGTAAATTATGGCTGCCCATTTTATTTGGAATTGTCAAGATGATTCTAGAATTTTCTAAAGGTTTCTACTTAACCTAGTTTTGTCTACAAGTTTCTTGATTCTTCTAATACATTGAATTATCTACTTTCTTAACTTGTTTTGCACTCATAAATTTCAGCCAAGTAAGTCAAGGATAAGATGGCATTTAATGTGATTAAACCCATCATCATGACATTCTATTGTCTATTTGCAAACTAGTCCTTCAACTATTGGAATCTTTGCAATTTGGTCCTTGGAACTTAATTGCACTTTAATCCTTTTTAACATGACAACTCATCTTATCTAGATCCTTCTTGAAATGTCGCCACTTCTACTATAAATACCTTTCTCTCATTTTGCATTTAGTTCTTTGCCTACTTGTCTTCAAAAACTCTAAAGTTCTAAGTTCTTAGTTCTAAGTTTCTCAAAGCAAGTTCTTGGAGTGTCTTCATCATTGATTATCAAGAGGTAAATCCTAATCTTTGTCTTAAATCATGTCTATGTTCTTTAGATAGTTTCTTGATTCAAGCCTTATATCATGGAAGTTCATCATTTTCAAGTTTCAAACCCTAGATCTTTGAAAAATCATAATAAATCCTAGGAAAATCTAATGATGATGAAACTACTTTCTATCTTCTAGATATCATGTCTACTCTCTAAATCCAAGAGCATGAAGCAATCAAAAATTTCTTTCTTGAAAAACAAGCCTTGGCCGAATCTATCACCTTAGGGTTGGTAGAGTTTTGTTCATGTGTTTTCATGTATGATCATGTATTCTATATGGCATGTATGACTACACACTCTAATCCATGTTAGTTTCTTAAAATAACTATTTTACTCAAAAATGTTCTTGTTGGCCGAACCCTAAGTGGGTGAGTTTTGTTCATGATTTTCATAAATGATCTTAGAAATCAAGTGTTTAGTAAGTATGCTTTATAAATCCAAGATGATTTGTTAATCTAAGAACCCTAGCTTCATGAACCTAGTAAGGCCGAACCTATGTATAAAAGAGTTAGGAAGTTTTGAGTTTAAAACTTAGTTGTTTAGTTGATAATCTATGGTTTAGGTTAATGAAGGATCATTAATCCATAACTTAATCATGATTAGGAGTTTTAGTTATTCAAAAACCCTAGAGGCCGTGACTATGTATTAGGGTTTAGAATGTTCTAGTTTCTTGAATTGTAACACTTTGGTTATAATTGAAGGTTAGTTGAGTACAAGTTTACAAGGTAACGGGAAATTCGGAAGGAGTTTGTAAGTTGAACAAGGAGTCTTCAAGAGGTAAGGGGGGAGTACCGAGAAGGATTCTATTCAATGGCTATATGCTATCCAATTGTTGTTTGTAATTAATTGTTTGTTAGTGTTTGTTTATTGTTGCTTTATTTATATCTGTGCGGTTTATTTTGCATTAATTGTTTATTGGCAATTATATTATGAACTGTGATGCATGATCTGCCTGGAAGATATCTGTGATATAATTGTTGTTTGATGTGTGAGAAGCCTGACAGTGGTCAGTGCACAATTAAGAAAGTTGGATAAAAGCTTTAAGAAACTGTATTGAATTATATTCAAGGTTTTAGTGACAAGTTATTGGTATGTGATACCAAATGGAATTTCTTTTGAGAAAAATAAAGAGAGTTGGAAAATATTATTATTTTAATAAGTTGTTTTTGGAAAAGTGAATTATGAGTCACAATGAGTTCAACACGGTGAAAATATTTTAGTATTGTTAAATTTTACGTAAGAAAACCAGAATATTACAGAATATTCTTTTATTAAATTAATTGATGAAAATAAGTTAAGGGTGATTTTAGAAGATTAATTAAGTGGGAAAAGTTAAGTTTTTGGCTTAAAAGTCTTAAAAACAAAATTTGACGGCAAGTATTTTTAAAACGGCAGTGCCTATTTTGAGAAAGTTAAATCTCAAGTGACTCATTGGTTTGTGAAAACTAAGTTTTATTTGTTAAGAATTTTTATAATGAATTTCTACCATTAGAAAAGAATTTCTAAAAATCGAAAGTCGATTTAACAACGATGAAAATACAGTTGGACTTAGTAACCGAGACGTCGGGGTACTAATGTTCTGTGATTGTGATGGACTCAGTCATTTGGACTTGGAGTGCCTATGTTGTATACATGAGGTATACATGAGGTATACATGAGGTATACTGTGATAAAACATTGAAGATGTTTTCTAGAAGCACGAACCTAGTACTGGTGCACCAGGTCGAGAGGTGTCGTGATTGAGCACTCGGACAGTAAGGTCCTGTGTTGTAATGAAAGTTTTAAAAAGTGTTTTAAAACTATGTGAGTCGTAAGCCATTTTGAGCTTTGGCAAGAGAAAGATTGAGCACAAAGAAAAGAATAAAACAAAAGTGTTTTGCATGCATGTGGCAGACGTGCCTGCGATTTGTGGTTTAAATGCATTAATTACCAGCGGCGAAAGGTAATTCCGGTGTGCATTATCTCATTGTGCCTTGGAGGACTTTGAGATCCCCATCTTACTTGCTAATGGCGGAGCCACTGATTGTGGGCATTAGCAATGTTTGGCCGTGTTAGTGCCTGGCTGTGTATGCCTTTGTTGTTTTCAAGATGGGAAGAGGTCGCGGACCTATTGGCAGAGTGCCAAGTTAGCCAGTGTGGCTTTGGAGTCTGATCAACTCAACACGTGGTTGGTGATATCTCATGAGATTAGGACGAAAATTAGATGATGAATAGAAGTGTCATGCATAATTTTATGGATGATGTTTGGGGTGTTGAACCCATTTATAAACTGTTAGTTTATAATTAATTGTATGTGATAAATGTTGATGTGGTATTTGATGGCTAGAGCGTAGTTATTGAGTAAGATCCAAGTATTGGTTTCTCACTCTTACAACATATTCAGATGAATCCAGACGTACCAATCGGTGCGGTCGAGGGTTCGTACACTCACTTTTGATCGGGCACGTATGGTGGTGCCACGGGATATAAATATCGGGCACCGAGCGCCACCTACCATGGCCCTAGTACTGAAGTTATTGGTACGATGGAAGAAGAACCCAATCGAGAGGACGCATGTAGTAGAAACAATCGAGATATCGTTACCACCGGTCTGGCTGTATCTTCAATATCTGGAGGAGCATGGAATGATGGATCCTTTACCTCAACCTCAACCTCTTCAGATATTAGGAAATGGAGAAATTCCAGTTGAAGAAGAGCTAGTAGAAGGTGAAGAAGATCCAGAGGAATACCTAGAGGACGATCCGGAGTTTCAACCTCCTGCAGTAGATGATGGTGATTCTTCAGCAATGGAAGCGGAGGCATCAGCAGAATCGTCAGGTGTAGGTGGGATTGATCCTTATGGTCTTCCCAATGGGTTTCATTAGCTTGACCAGCTTAGGTATAGTTTCCGGGGTAGTGAGTCTTGATAGTTTTACTTTGGCTTCTTAGAGCCTTAGTTTTGAAATGGTTGTTAACCAGTTGTTGTTGATATGTATATATGTCTTTATCTTCTTTGTTTAGTTTGAAGGAGAAGGGTCTATGCTTTAAAGGCTTTTTGATATCTCCTAGTATAGGAGTTGTATATGTAAACGATGAAGCATATGTATATATATGGATGTACATATATGTGGTTTATGTTTATAATAGTTATATGTTGTATGTAAGAAAAAAAAAATTAAGCACTATTTTTATATAAGGTTAGTTACCTTAAATTATATTTTCCGAAAGTAACCAGCGTAATATAATTATGATTTATAATTGGGTATTAATGGGATAACCCTAGAGTAGGGTGTCGCATTTTGTGGTATCAGAGCTGGTCGAGTCTTTCGGGAATGTCGGGAAGTAGGTCTGTTATGTCTATGTTGTGTGATCTCTGACTTAGGATTGTTTGAATTACTTATTAGAAGTAATGTGTGATGACGAGTGAGTTTGCGTTTCATTCTGGTTTTGGTCTAACTGATTGTGATTTGTAGGTCAGTTATGGAACCAGTGGTAGAACCAGAATCTGGGCGTGGACGTGGTCGTGTGCGAGGCCGTAGAGGGGGTCGTGTAGGAGGTCGTGGTAATATGAATGACGAGTATGAAGAAGTAGTACACTATGCGGCTCAGGCAATGGAGAACATGGCAGCGGCAATTGCAAATCGGGATGCAGCAATGAATGTTCAGAATCTGCAAGCTGCGGAAGGCAAGGCTTTGATTGCGTTTCGAAGTCAAAATCCTTCACAGTTTGGTCTGGATGCAAATCCTGAGAAGGCTGATCTTTGGATTCAGGAGTTGGAGAAGATCTTCGAGTTAGTTGCTACGCCGGCAGATGTTCGGGTTACTTATGCTGTTTTCTTACTGGTGGGAGATGCAGAATATTGGTGGAAAGGTGCTAGGCTACTGTTGGAAGCTGAACATCAAGACATTACTTGGGAGGTTTTTCGAATGGCGTTTATGGATAAATATTTTCCGGAGAGTATAAGGATCGAGAGGGAACGACAATTTCTGGGGTTATATCAGAGAGATTTATCGGTGGAGGAGTATGCGGCGAAGTTTGAGTCATTGGCCAAATACTTTCGTTTCTTTCAAGCTCAACCGAGTGAAAGCTGGAAGTGTGAACGATTCGAAGCGGGATTGCGATTTGAGATTAAGGAGTCCGTTTTACCTTTGCAACTTCGTAATTTCCAAGCACTAGTGGAAATGAGTCGAAAGATCGAGCAGATGAAGAAAGGAAAGGATACTAGAGGAAGTGTTGGTGGATCTTCAAAATTCAAGAATCGGGAATCGTCGAGTTGGAGAGGGAAACAAAATCAGAGGAAGCCTTATTTTCGTTCGCAAGTGAATAATCCGAATCGACAACAGAACCGTTCGAATTTTGCTGTATCAGGAGGTGGAGGACAAGGAAATCTGAATCAAGGTCAAATTAGGAGATGTTATAACTGTGGAGATCCCAGTCACATGTCAAATGTTTGCCCTAATAAGGAATCAAGATGTTTCAATTGTAATCGAATGGGACATATAGCAAAGTATTGTATGATGCCAAAGCGGGAGTCGTCATCGTCAATCATGCTTTGGAACAAATAAACCGACGGCTAAGGGAAGAGTTTATACGATGAGTGGAGCCGAGGCTTCAAATTCGACGATCTCATACAAGGTAAGTGTGATATAAACGGTAATCTTTTAACCGTACTATTTGATTCAGGTGCAACGCATTCTTTTATCTCGATGGATTGTGTGAAACCGTTGAAATTACCTGTTTCTTCTTTGTTGTGTGATCTTGTTGTTTCAACTCCTACTTCTAAGCCATTGTGGTTACTTGTTTGTTTAAATTGTCCTATCATTATTCGAGATAAACGTTTTCTTGTTAACTTTGATCTGTTTGCCTTTAATACGAGTTAGATGTAATTCTAGGCATGGATTGGTTGTCTTCTAATCATATCTTGATAGATTGTGCTCGTGAAACCTTAGTTTTTCCTACGGATGAGATTTCTGGATTGTTAACTCGCTAATCAAGTAAAAGCTTCTTTAAAGAGGAGGAGCACAAGGATACATGCTATTATATTCCTTAGACATTAAGAGTGAGTTAGACTTGCGGTGTATACCAGTTGTCAGCGATTTTCCGGAAGTTTTTCCCGAAGATGTACTGGATTACCACCTGTTCGGGAGATTGAGTTTGCAATTGATCCGGTTCCGGCCTTTGGACCAATATCTATAGCACCATATCGAATGTCGACATCGAACTAGAGGAATTAAAAGAACAATTGGTGGAACGATGCGGAAGGAATTTATTAGACCTAGTGTATCGCCTTGGGAGCTCCAGTGTTATTAGTAAAGAAGAAGGATGGAACTTTCGTTTATGCGTAGATTTTCGGCCGGTGAATAAGGTGACGATTAAGAATAAGTATCCATTTTCAAGGATAGATGATTTAATGGATCGATTCCGAGGGATTGTTTTTCTCAAAGATAGATTTACGTTCGGGTTATCATCAAATTCGTGTGAAGGAGGAGGACGTTTGTAAAACTGCGTTTAGGACACGTTATGGTCATTACGAGTATCTTGTGATGCCATTCGGAGTTCACGAATGCTCAGCGATATTCATGGATTACATGAATAGGATTTTTCGTCCTTATTTAGATCAGTTTGTCGTTGTTTTTATCGGCGATATTCTAATCTATTCTCCAAGTAAAGAAAAACATCTTGAACATCTCGGTGTGGTTCTCCAAATTTTAAAGGAGAAACAACTTTACGCGAAACCCGAGAAGTGTGAATTTTGGTTAGACCAAGTTCAATTCTTAGGACATATAGTTTCGAGTGAGGGAATTCTTTGTAGATCCGTCAAAAGTTGAGACTGTTTTGCAATGGGAAAGGCCTAAGACGGTAACAGTAAATTCGTAGTTTTGTGGGTTTAGCGGGATACTATAGAAGATTCATTGAGGGATTTTCTAAAATAGTAGGTCCTCTTACCCAATTGACTCGAAAGGATCAAGCGTTTGTATGGACTGAAGCATGTGAAGAAAGTTTTCAAGAGTTAAAGCGAAGGTTGACTACTTCACCGGTATTGATACTACCTGATCCTTATGAACTTTTTGAGGTGTATTGTGATGCTTCATATCAAGGGTTAGGATGTGTATTGATGCAAAATCGGAAAGTTGTGGCATATGCTTCAAGACAATTGAAGATTCATGAAAGGAATTATCCTACTCATGATTTGGAGTTAGCAGCAGTGGTATTTGCTTTAAAAATCTGGAGACATTATTTGTATGGAGCAACTTTTAATGTTTTCAGTGATCATAAAAGTTTGAAATACCTGTTTGATCAGAAAGAGTTAAATATGAGGCAGAGGCGTTGGTTGGAATTTTTAAAGGATTATGATTTTCAACTGCAGTATCACCCTGGAAAAGCGAATGTTGTGGCGGACGCTTTGAGTAGAAATCAATGAATATATCGGCAATGATGGTTAAAGAACAACAGTTGTTGGAACAATTCCGAGATATGCGATTGACAATTGAGATGTATCCGGAGAAATTATGTTTGGGTATGATTACTGTTTCAAATGAATTGATGAAACAAATTAAAGAGAAACAAGAAAGTGATCATTACCTACAAGGGGAAAGAGAATTAGTGCGGCAAGGAGTCAGGTCAGAATTTAAAGAAGGAAATGATGGAATTTTAAGATTTGGTGAAAGGATTTGTGTACCAAATAATGTTGAAATGAGGAAATTAATTCTGGAAGAAGCTCATAAGAGTAAGTTGAGTTTGCATCCCGGAGCTATTAAGATGTATCAGGATCTAAAGAAATTGTATTGGTGGCATGGTATGAAGAAAGATGTAATGGAATTTGTAGCTGCGTGTTTAACTTGTCAGAAGGTTAAAGTAGAACATCAAAGACCAGCGGGAATGCTACAATCTTTGGATATTCCAGAATGGAAATGGGATAGTATTGCAATGGATTTTGTGTCAGGTTTACCAAAGACTCGGAAAGGGTATGACTCTATATGGGTAATAGTTGATAGATTGACGAAGGTAGCTCACTTTTTACCAGTTAATGTGAAATACTCATTGGAAAGATTAACTCAGTTGTATATTGATGAAATTGTTAGGTTACATGGTGTGCCTTTGAGTATTGTTTTCAGATCGTGATCCAAGATTTACATCAAGATTTTGGAAAAGTCTACAAGAGTTGTTGGGAACGAAACTTAGGTTGAGTTCTGCGTATCATCCTCAAACGGATGGACAATCAGAGAGGACTATTCAATCTCTTGAAGATTTATTGAGAGCTTGTGTATTGGAAAAATCTTGGAAGGCAGGATGAATATCTATCGTTGATAGAATTCACTTATAATAATAGTTTTCATTCTAGCATAGGTATGGCACCCTATGAAGCATTGTATGGTCGACGGTGCAGGGACGCCTTTATGTTGGTACCAAGATGGTGCGAATTTTATGGTTGGACCGGACATAGTGCAACAAACGGTTAAAAGGTGAAAATGATTCAAGAGAAAATGCGAACAACCCAGAGTCGACAGAAAAGTTATGCTGACAAGAGACGACGACCTCTTGAGTTTGAGGAAGGTGAGCATGTGTTTTTGAGAGTCACGCCAACGACTGGGGTTGGTAGGGTAATTAAATCCAGAAAACTCACTCCTAAATTCATTGGACCATATCAAATTCTTCATCGGATAGGTCCTGTAGCTTATAAAATTTCTTTACCACCGTTTCTATCCAATCTTCATGATGTCTTTCATGTCTCACAATTAAGAAAATATATTTCTGATCCATCTCACGTAATTGAACCTGATCTAGTACAACTAAAAGAAAACATGTCTTATGAGACTTTACCTGTGAGAATTGCGGATAAGAAGATTAAGCAGCTCAGAGGTAAACAAATCTCATTGGTTAAAGTTATTTGGGATGATGTAACTGAAGAAGCAACATGGGAAGTAGAAGACAAAATGAAGTTACAGTATCCTGAATTATTTACAGGTACGTAATTTCGAGGACGAAATTTTTTTTTAGTGGGGTAGTAATGTAACACCCTGTATTTTACTGTTTTAAATAACAGTAAATACATATAAATATATTTATAAGTCTATTAGAGTTTTATAAAGTTATTCTAAGTGAATGGAGGATAGTATTTAATCCTACTTGACTGTAGGAAACTACGATTAAAATTTAGGTTGGAAATTCAGACGAAACCCGGTCTGTGAATTCCCGTGTGATATAATAATCTTTGTTCAAAAGACCTAATTTTAATTCGTGAACGAGAGACTTAAGCTTAGTATTTTATTTTCTACAACTTTGTATGTTTAGAATTTTTTCGAGAAAAAAAAAATAATTTGAGCATTACAGGGAGAGTGTAATCGGGTAGACGACGGAAAGGAGATTAGAGTTTCTAAGGGTAGTAAGAGGATTTAGTTTAGGATTTTGAGATGATTCAAGGGGATGAATCATATTTTTAAGTTTAGAAAGTTTTTCAGGATTAAATAGAGATTTTCGAAATTTACGGTTAAGTCCCTGAACTTTCTGTAAATTACCATTTTGTCCCTAAATTAGTTTTTTCGTTTTTTTCAAGTGGATTGGGCTAGAATCCCTTTTTCTAATCCTAAATGGTCGTGGCCTATAAGCCCAAATATTGTTAGTCCATATTTGAGTCTATAAAGCCATTCAAGTTTTCCTATCTTAGGTTAAAAGGCCTAAATCTTCAAAGTGGGTCCCACAACCCATAAGAAAATGAAATCAAGCCCAAATGTGCAAGCCCATTTCGAAAGCCCATGTAAATTATGGCTGCCCATTTTAGTTGGAATTGTCAAGATGATTCTAGAATTTTCTAAAGGTTTCTACTTAACCTAGTTTTGTCTACAAGTTTCTTGATTCTTCTAATACATTGAATTATCTACTTTCTTAACTTGTTTTGCACTCATAAATTTCAGCCAAGTAAGTCAAGGATAAGATGGCATTTAATGTGATTAAACCCATCATCATGACATTCTATTGTCTATTTGCAAACTAGTCCTTCAACTATTGGAATCTTTGCAATTTGGTCCTTGGAACTTAATTGCACTTTAATCCTTTTTAACATGACAACTCATCTTATCTAGATCCTTCTTGAAATGTCGCCACTTCTACTATAAATACCTTTCTCTCATTTTGCATTTAGTTCTTTGCCTACTTGTCTTCAAAAACTCTAAAGTTCTAAGTTCTTAGTTCTAAGTTTCTCAAAGCAAGTTCTTGGAGTGTCTTCATCATTGATTATCAAGAGGTAAATCCTAATCTTTGTCTTAAATCATGTCTATGTTCTTTAGATAGTTTCTTGATTCAAGCCTTATATCATGGAAGTTCATCATTTTCAAGTTTCAAACCCTAGATCTTTGAAAAATCATAATAAATCCTAGGAAAATCTAATGATGATGAAACTACTTTCTATCTTCTAGATATCATGTCTACTCTCTAAATCCAAGAGCATGAAGCAATCAAAAATTTCTTTCTTGAAAAACAAGCCTTGGCCGAATCTATCACCTTAGGGTTGGTAGAGTTTTGTTCATGTGTTTTCATGTATGATCATGTATTCTATATGGCATGTATGACTACACACTCTAATCCATGTTAGTTTCTTAAAATAACTATTTTACTCAAAAATGTTCTTGTTGGCCGAACCCTAAGTGGGTGAGTTTTGTTCATGATTTTCATAAATGATCTTAGAAATCAAGTGTTTAGTAAGTATGCTTTATAAATCCAAGATGATTTGTTAATCTAAGAACCCTAGCTTCATGAACCTAGTAAGGCCGAACCTATGTATAAAAGAGTTAGGAAGTTTTGAGTTTAAAACTTAGTTGTTTAGTTGATAATCTATGGTTTAGGTTAATGAAGGATCATTAATCCATAACTTAATCATGATTAGGAGTTTTAGTTATTCAAAAACCCTAGAGGCCGTGACTATGTATTAGGGTTTAGAATGTTCTAGTTTCTTGAATTGTAACACTTTGGTTATAATTGAAGGTTAGTTGAGTACAAGTTTACAAGGTAACGGGAAATTCGGAAGGAGTTTGTAAGTTGAACAAGGAGTCTTCAAGAGGTAAGGGGGAGTACCGAGAAGGATTCTATTCAATGGCTATATGCTATCCAATTGTTGTTTGTAATTAATTGTTTGTTAGTGTTTGTTTATTGTTGCTTTATTTATATCTCGTGCGGTTTATTTTGCATTAATTGTTTATTGGCAATTATATTATGAACTGTGATGCATGATCTGCCTGGAAGATATCGTGATATAATTGTTGTTTGATGTGTGAAGCTTTGCGGTGGTCGGTGCACAATAAGAAAGTTGGATAAAAGCTTTAAGAAACTGTATTGAATTATATTCAAGGTTTTAGTGACAAGTTATTGGTATGTGATACCAAATGGAATTTCTTTTGAGAAAAATAAAGAGAGTTGGAAAATATTATTATTTTAATAAGTTGTTTTTGGAAAAGTGAATTATGAGTCACAATGAGTTCAACACGGTGAAAATATTTTAGTATTGTTAAATTTTACGTAAGAAAACCAGAATATTACAGAATATTCTTTTATTAAATTAATTGATGAAAATAAGTTAAGGGTGATTTTAGAAGATTAATTAAGTGGGAAAAGTTAAGTTTTTGGCTTAAAAGTCTTAAAAACAAAATTTGACTGGCAAGTATTTTTAAAGCCAGCGATGCCTATTTTGGAAAGTTAAATCTCAAGTGACTCATTGGTTTGTGAAAACTAAGTTTTATTTGTTAAGAATTTTTATAATGAATTTCTACCATTAGAAAAGAATTTCTAAAAATCGAAAGTCGATTTAACAACGTTGAAAATACAGTTGGACTTAGTAACCGGAGACGTCGGGGTACTAATGTTACGTGATTGTGATGGACTCAGTCATTTGGACTTGGAGTGCCTATGTTGTATACATGAGGTATACATGAGGTATACATGAGGTATACTGTGATAAAACATTGAAGATGTTTTCTAGAAGCACGAACCTAATCTTTGGTGCACCAGGTCGAGAGGTGTCGTGATTGAGCACTCGGACCGATGAGGTCTGTGTTGTAATGAAAGTTTTAAAAAGTGTTTTAAAACTATGTGAGTCGTAAGCCATTTTGAGCTTTGGCAAGAGAAAGATTGAGCACAAAGAAAAGAATAAAACAAAAGTGTTTTGCATGCATGTGGCGAGGCGTGCCTGCGATTTGTGGTTTAAATGCATTAATTACCAGGCGAAAGGTAATTCGGTGTGCATTATCTCATTGTGCCTTGGAGGACTTTGAGATCCCCATCTTACTTGCTAATGGCGGAGCCACCGATTGTGGGCATTAGCAATGTTTGGCCGTGTTAGTGCCTGTTGTGTATGCCTTTGTTGTTTTCAAGATGGGAAGAGGTCGCGGACCTATTGGCGAGTGCCAAGTTAGCGAGTGTGGCTTTGGAGTTCGATCAACTCAACACGTGGTTGGTGATATCTCATGAGATTAGGGCGAAAAATTAGATGATGAATAGAAGTGTCATGCATAATTTTATTGATGATGTTTGGGGTGTTGAACCCATTTATAAACTGTTAGTTTATAATTAATTGTATGTGATAAATGTTGATGTGGTATTTGATGGCTAGAGCGTAGTTATTGAGTAAGATCCAAGTATTGGTTTCTCACTCTTACAACATATTCAGATGAATCCAGGCGTACCCAGTGCGGTCGAGGGTTCGTACACTCACTTTCGATTGGGCACGAGTATGGTGGTGCCAGGATATAAATATCGGGCACCGGCGCCACCTACCATGGCCCTAGTACTGAAGTTATTGGTACGATGGAAGAAGAACCCAATCGGGAGGACGCATGTAGTAGAAACAATCGAGATATCGTTACCACCGGCCTGGTTGTATCTTCAATATCCGGAGGAGCATGGAATGATGGATCCTTTACCTCAACCTCAACCTCTTGAGATATTAGGAAATGGAGAAATTCCAGTTGAAGAAGAGCTAGTAGAAGGTGAAGAAGATCCAGAGGAATACCTAGGGGACGATCCGGAGTTTCAACCTCCTGCAGTAGATGATGGTGATTCTTCAAGAATGGAAGCGGAGGCATCGTGGAATCGTCGGTGTAGGTGGGATTGATCCTTATGGTCTTCCCAATGGGTTTCATTAGCTTGACCAGCTTAGGTATAGTTTCCAGGGTAGTGAGTCTTGATAGTTTTACTTTGGCTTCTTAGAGCCTTAGTTTTGAAATGGTTGTTAACCAGTTGTTGTTGATATGTATATATGTCTTTATCTTCTTTGTTTAGTTTGAAGGAGAAGGGTCTATGCTTTAAAGGCTTTTTGATATCTCCTAGTATAGGAGTTGTATATGTAAACGATGAAGCATATGTATATATATGGATGTACATATATGTGGTTTATGTTTATAATAGTTATATGTTGTATGTAAGAAAAAAAAATTAAGCACTATTTTTATATAAGGTTAGTTACCTTAAATTATATTTTCCGAAAGTAACCAGCGTAATATAATTATGATTTATAATTGGGTATTAATGGGATAACCCTAGAGTAGGGTGTCGCATTTTTGTGGTATCGAGCTGGTCGAGTCTTTCGGGAATGTCGGAAAGTAGGTCCGTTATGTCTATGTTGTGTGATCTCGACTTAGGATTGTTTGAATTACTTATTAGAAGTAATGTGTGATGACGAGTGAGTTTGCGTTTCGGTTTCGGGTTTTGGTCTAACTGATTGTGATTTGTAGGTCAATTATGGAACCAGTGGTAGAACCAGAATCTGGGCGTGGACGTGGTCGTGTGCGAGGCCGTAGAGGGGGTCGTGTAGGAGGTCGTGGTAATATGAATGAGGAGTATGAAGAAGTAGCAGACTATGCGGCTCAGGCAATGGAGAACATGGCGGCGGCAATTGCAAATCGGATCGCAGCAATGAATGTTCGGGAACCGCAAAGCTGCGGAAGGCAAGGCTTTGATTGCGTTTGAAGTCAAAATCCTTCACAGTTTGGATGCGGATGCAAATCCCGAGAAGGCTGATCTTTGGATTCAGGAGTTGGAGAAGATCTTCGAGTTAGTTGCTACGCCCGAGATGTTCGGGTTACTTATCTTTGTTTTCTTCTGGTGGGAGATGCGAGAATATTGGTGGGAAAGGTGCTAGGCCTCTTGTTGGAAGCTGAACATCAAGACATTACTTGGGAGGTTTTTCGAATGGCGTTTATGGATAAATATTTTCCGGAGAGTATAAGGATCGAGAGGAGCGACAATTTACGGGGTTATATCGAGAGATTTATCGGTGGAGGAGTATGCGCGCAGTTTGAGTCATTGGCCAAATACTTTCGTTTCTTTCAAGCTCAACCGAGTGAAAGCTGGAAGTGTGAGCGATTCGAGCGGGATTGCGATTTGAGATTAAGGAGTCCGTTTACCTTTGCAACTTCGTAATTTCCAAGCACTAGTGGAAATGAGTCGAAAGATCGAGCAGATGAAGAAAGGAAAGGATACTAGAGGAAGTGTTGGTGGATCTTCAAAATTCAAGAATCGGAATCAGAGTTGGAGGAAACAAAATCAGAGGAAGCCTTATTTTCGTTCAGAAGTGAATAATCCGAATCGACAACGGAAGCAGATTCAATTTTCTTTGATCGGGAGGTGGAGGACAAGGAAATCTGAATCAAGGTCAAATTAGGAGATGTTATAACTGTGGAGATCCCAGTCACATGTCAAATGTTTGCCCTAATAAGGAATCAAGATGTTTCAATTGTAATCGAATGGGACATATAGCAAAGTATTGTATGATGCCAAAGCGAGTCGATTGTCAATCATCTTTGGAACAAATAAACCGACGGCTAAGGGAAGAGTTTATACGATGAGTGGGTGAGGCTTCAAATTCCGGCGATCTCATACAAGGTAAGTGTGATATAAGCGGTAATCTTTTAAGCTGTACTATTTGATTCAGGTGCAACGCATTCTTTTATCTCGATGGATTGTGTGAAACTGTTGAAATTACCTGTTTCTTCTTTGTTGTGTGATCTTGTTGTTTCAACTCCTACTTCTAAGCGATTGTGGTTACTTCTGTTTGTTTAAATTGTCCTATCATTATTCGGGATAAACGTTTTCTTGTTAACCCGATCTGTTTGCCTTTAATACGATTAGATGTAATTCTAGGCATGGATTGGTTGTCTTCTAATCATATCTTGATAGATTGTGCTCGTAAAACCTTAGTTTTTCCCTACGGATGAGATTTCCGGATTGTTAAGCGCTAATCAAGTAAAAGCTTCTTTAAAGGAGGGAGCACAAGGATACATGCTATTATATTCCTTAGACATTAAGAGTGAGTTAGACTTGCGGTGTATACCAATTGTCAACGATTTTCTGGAAGTTTTTCCTGAAGATGTACCCGGATTACCACTGTTCGGGAGATTGAGTTTGCAATTGATCTGGTTAGAACCTTTGGACCAATATCTATAGCACCATATCGAATGTCGACATCAGAACTAGAGGAATTAAAAGAACAATTGGTGGAAGCCCCGATGCGGAAGGAATTTATTAGACCTAGTGTATCGCCTTGGGGAGCTCCGAGTGTTATTAGTAAAGAAGAAGGATGGAACTTCTCGTTTATGCGTAGATTTTTTAACAGCTGAATAAGGTGACGATTAAGAATAAGTATCCATTTCCAAGGATAGATGATTTAATGGATCGATTCGCGGAGCAATTGTTTTCTCAAAGATAGATTTACGTTCGGGTTATCATCAAATTCGTGTGAAGGAGGAGGACGTTTGTAAAACTGCGTTTAGGACACGTTATGGTCATTACAGTATCTTGTGATGCCATTCGGAGTTCTGAATGCTCCAGCGATATTCATGGATTACATGAATAGGATTTTTCGTCCTTATTTAGATCGGTTTGTCGTTGTTTTTATCGGCGATATTCTAATCTATTCTCCAAGTAAAGAAAAACATGCTGAACATCTCAGTGTGGTTCTCCAAATTTTAAAGGAGAAACAACTTTACGAAACACGAGAAGTGTGAATTTTGGTTAGACCAAGTTCAATTCTTAGGACATATAGTTTTTGAGTGAGGGAATTCTTGTAGATCCGTCAAAAGTTGAGATTGTTTTGCAATGGGAAAGGCCTAAGACGGTAATGAAATTCGTAGTTTTGTGGGTTTAGCGGGATACTATAGAAGATTCATTGAGGATTTTCTAAAATAGTAGGTCCTCTTACCCAATTGACTCGAAAGGATCAAGCGTTTGTATGGATGAAGCATGTGAAGAAAGTTTTCAAGAGTTAAAGCGAAGGTTGACTACTTCACGGTATTGATACTACCGATCCTTATGAACTTTTTGAGGTGTATTGTGATGCTTCATATCAAGGGTTAGGATGTGTATTGATGCAAAATCGGAAAGTTGTGGCATATGCTTCAAGACAATTGAAGATTCATGAAAGGAATTATCCTACTCATGATTTGGAGTTAGCAGGCGATGGTATTTGCTTTAAAAATCCGGAGACATTATTTGTATGGAGCAACTTTTAATGTTTTAGAGTGATCATAAAAGTTTGAAATACCTGTTTGATCGAAAGAGTTAAATATGAGGCAGAGGCGTTGGTTGGAATTTTTAAAGGATTATGATTTTCAACTGCAGTATCACCCTGAAGCGAATGTTGTGGCAGACGCTTTGAGTAGAAATCAATGCATATATCGGCAATGATGGTTAAAGAACAACGATTGTTGGAACAATTCCGAGATATGCGATTGACAATTGAGATGTATCCGGAGAAATTATGTTTGGGTATGATTACTGTTTCAAATGAATTGATGAAACAAATTAAAGAGAAACAAGAAAGTGATCATTACCTACAAGGGGAAAGAGAATTAGTGCGGCAAGGAGCTGTGTCAGAATTTAAAGAAGGAAATGATGGAATTTTAAGATTTGGTGAAAGGATTTGTGTACCAAATAATGTTGAAATGAGGAAATTAATTCTGGAAGAAGCTCATAAGAGTAAGTTGAGTTTGCATCCCGGAGCTATTAAGATGTATCAGGATCTAAAGAAATTGTATTGGTGGCATGGTATGAAGAAAGATGTAATGGAATTTGTAGCTGCGTGTTTAACTTGTCAGAAGGTTAAAGTAGAACATCAAAGACCAGCGGGAATGCTACAATCTTTGGATATTCCAGAATGGAAATGGGATAGTATTGTAATGGATTTTGTGTCGGGTTTACCAAAGACTCGGAAGGGTATGACTCTATATGGGTAATAGTTGATAGATTGTGAAGGTAGCTCACTTTTTACCAGTTAATGTGAAATACTCATTGGAAAGATTAACTCGATTGTATATTGATGAAATTGTTAGGTTACATGGTGTGCCTTTGAGTATTGTTTTAGATCGTGATCCAAGATTTACATCAAGATTTTGGAAAAGTCTACAAGAGTTGTTGGGAAGCGAAACTTAGGTTGAGTTCGCGTATCATCCTCAAACGGATGGACAATCGAGAGAGGACTATTCAATCTCTTGAAGATTTATTGAGAGCTTGTGTATTGGAAAATCTTGGAAGGCTAGGATGAATATCTAACGTTGATAGAATTCACTTATAATAATAGTTTTCATTCTACCATAGGTATGGCACCCTATGAAGCATTGTATGGTCGACGGTGAGGACGCCTTTATGTTGGTACCAAGATGGTGCGAATTTTATGGTTGGACCGGACATAGTGCAACAAACGAGAAAAGGTGAAAATGATTCAAGAAAATGCGAACAACCCGAGTCGTGAGAAAAGTTATGCCGACAAGAGCAGCGACCTCTTGAGTTTGAGGAAGGTGAGCATGTGTTTTTGAGAGTCACGCCAACGCCCAGGGGTTGGTAGGGTAATTAAATCCAGAAAACTCACTCCTAAATTCATTGGACCATATCAAATTCTTCATCGGATAGGTCCTGTAGCTTATAAAATTTCTTTACCACCGTTTCTATCCAATCTTCATGATGTCTTTCATGTCTCACAATTAAGAAAATATATTTCTGATCCATCTCACGTAATTGAACCTGATCTAGTACAACTAAAAGAAAACATGTCTTATGAGACTTTACCCGTGAGAGTGCGGATAAGAAGATTAAGCGGCTCAGAGGTAAACAAATCTCATTAGTTAAAGTTATTTGGGATGATGTAACTGAAGAAGCAACATGGGAAGTAGAAGACAAAATGAAGTTACAGTATCTGAATTATTTACAGTACGTAATTTCGAGGACGAAATTTTTTTAGTGGGGTAGTAATGTAACACCACTGTATTTCTTGTTTTAAATAACAGGAAATACATATAAATATATTTATAAGTCTATTAGAGTTTTATAAAGTTATTCTAAGTGAATGGAGGATAGTATTTAATCCTACTTGGTTGTAGGAAACTACGATTAAAATTTAGGTTGGAAATTGAAGACAAACCCAATCAGTGAATTCCGTGTGTATAATAATGCTGTTCAAAAGACCTAATTTTAATTCGTGAACGAGAGACTTAAGCTTAGTATTTTATTTTCTACAACTTTGTATGTTTAGAATTTTTTCAGAAAAAAAAAAATAATTTGAGCATTACGGGCGGAGAGTGTAATCGGGTAGACGACGGAAAGGAGATTAGAGTTTC
The DNA here is from genome assembly GCA_030762895.1 of Sophora flavescens. Taxonomy (NCBI): domain Eukaryota; kingdom Viridiplantae; phylum Streptophyta; class Magnoliopsida; order Fabales; family Fabaceae; genus Sophora; species Sophora flavescens. The sequence continues at coordinate 22,578 of JAUPTC010001481.1, forward strand.
TAAGGGTAGTAAGAGGATTTAGTTTAGGATTTTGAGATGATTCAAGGGGATGAATCATATTTTTAAGTTTAGAAAGTTTTTCAGGATTAAATAGAGATTTTCGAAATTTACGGTTAAGTCCCTGAACTTTCTGTAAATTACCATTTTGTCCCTAAATTAGTTTTTTCGTTTTTTTCAAGTGGATTGGGCTAGAATCCATTTTTCTAATCCTAAATGGTCGTGGCATATAAGCACAAATATCGTTAGTCCATATTTGAGTCTATAAAGCCATTCAAGTTTTCCTATCTTAGGTTAAAAGGCCTAAATCTTCAAAGTGGGTCCCACAACCCATAAGAAAATGAAATCAAGCCCAAATGTGCAAGCCCATTTCGAAAGCCCATGTAAATTATGGCTGCCCATTTTAGTTGGAATTGTCAAGATGATTCTAGAATTTTCTAAAGGTTTCTACTTAACCTAGTTTTGTCTACAAGTTTCTTGATTCTTCTAATACATTGAATTATCTACTTTCTTAACTTGTTTTGCACTCATAAATTTCAGCCAAGTAAGTCAAGGATAAGATGGCATTTAATGTGATTAAACCCATCATCATGACATTCTATTGTCTATTTGCAAACTAGTCCTTCAACTATTGGAATCTTTGCAATTTGGTCCTTGGAACTTAATTGCACTTTAATCCTTTTTAACATGACAACTCATCTTATCTAGATCCTTCTTGAAATGTCGCCACTTCTACTATAAATACCTTTCTCTCATTTTGCATTTAGTTCTTTGCCTACTTGTCTTCAAAAACTCTAAAGTTCTAAGTTCTTAGTTCTAAGTTTCTCAAAGCAAGTTCTTGGAGTGTCTTCATCATTGATTATCAAGAGGTAAATCCTAATCTTTGTCTTAAATCATGTCTATGTTCTTTAGATAGTTTCTTGATTCAAGCCTTATATCATGGAAGTTCATCATTTTCAAGTTTCAAACCCTAGATCTTTGAAAAATCATAATAAATCCTAGGAAAATCTAATGATGATGAAACTACTTTCTATCTTCTAGATATCATGTCTACTCTCTAAATCCAAGAGCATGAAGCAATCAAAAATTTCTTTCTTGAAAAACAAGCCTTGGCCGAATCTATCACCTTAGGGTTGGTAGAGTTTTGTTCATGTGTTTTCATGTATGATCATGTATTCTATATGGCATGTATGACTACACACTCTAATCCATGTTAGTTTCTTAAAATAACTATTTTACTCAAAAATGTTCTTGTTGGCCGAACCCTAAGTGGGTGAGTTTTGTTGAGTTTTGTTCATGATTTTCATAAATGATCTTAGAAATCAAGTGTTTAGTAAGTATGCTTTATAAATCCAAGATGATTTGTTAATCTAAGAACCCTAGCTTCATGAACCTAGTAGGCCGAACCTATGTATAAAGAGTTAGGAAGTTTTGAGTTTAAAACTTAGTTGTTTAGTTGATAATCTATGGTTTAGGTTAATGAAGGATCATTAATCCATAACTTAATCATGATTAGGAGTTTTAGTTATTCAAAAACCCTAGAGGCCGTGACTATGTATTAGGGTTTTGAATGTTCTAGTTTCTTGAATTGTAACACTTTGGTTATAATTGAAGGTTAGTTGAGTGCAAGTTTACAAGGTAGCAGGAAATTCGGAAGGAGTTTGTAAGTTGAACAAGGAGTCTTCAAGAGGTAAGGGGGAGTACCGAGAAGGATTCTATTCAATGGCTATATGCTATCCAATTGTTGTTTGTAATTAATTGTTTGTTAGTGTTTGTTTATTGTTGCTTTATTTATATCTGTGCGGTTTATTTTGCATTAATTGTTTATTGGCAATTATATTATGAACTGTGATGCATGATCTGCCTGGAAGATATCTGTGATATAATTGTTGTTTGATGTGTGAGAAGCTTGCGCTGTGGTGGGTGCACAATTAAGAAAGTTGGATAAAAGCTTTAAGAAACTGTATTGAATTATATTCAAGGTTTTAGGTGACAAGTTATTGGTATGTGATACCAAATGGAATTTCTTTTGAGAAAAATAAAGAGAGTTGGAAAATATTATTATTTTAATAAGTTGTTTTTGGAAAAGTGAATTATGAGTCACAATGAGT
>JAUPTC010001482.1:0-24644 GCA_030762895.1 Sophora flavescens
TGTGATACAAGCTTGAGCATTCCCTGACCTTAGACTTTTTAGAAGGCGTGGTGAAAAACCGTAAACCGGGGGTCCACCACGTGTTTAAGTATGCTAGTATACACATTTCGACTAAAGTTCCCAAAACTCCAACCCCTCGATGGTGCAGCGAAATTTGGAGGTAAAGGCCAAATAATATATCAAGAGTGCTTGGAAAAATTCGGGTCAAAATTCAATTTGTAGCTAGGTTCCTTGTCGTCGAGCGCCGTATCACGATTTGGTTGAAAAATCATAAAAAATCACAACCTTCATGAAATACCACAAAGCTTTGTGGGCACCTTAGGAATATTATAAGTATAGTTTGCCTGCAAAAATAAGCTCAAATTCGATGGATAGACCCATTTTCCATTTTTGGGAATTGTTCGGTTTTCGATTTGAAAATTTTAAAAAAATGGTATGGTGAAAAATTCAGCAAATTTTTCATCCCTGAACCCTTTTATAAGTATTCCTCCAACAAATCAGGCCAAAGGGATGTCTTGTCTTGGAAAATGGGTCTTTGCATATTATGCTATAATAGGTGGGAGAGGTGCCGGCTGACCACGACAGTGCCAAGCACAGTGCACCATGGTCCCCCACCCCACTGCGGCCATGAATGATCCTGACATTGCACATCGACGCCTTGCCCGCGGCATGTGGGTGACTCGATTGGGTCATCTTCGGAAAGCCGACTCAGTGGGCAGAGGCACGGGCGGGCCGGGCGTGTTAGGTTATGCCCTACAGGCGGATCCCCATGACTCTGAAGGGACGCGTGATCTTTGGATGTGACCAAGGTGGGGTCCTAACCCAAACCCGGTTGAAGGCGCAGTAAAGGATCCTCATGATATGGGTGCTTTTCGTTTTAAAAATGTTGGCTTTCGAAATTTTGTCAATTTCGTTTTTAAAAATACTGGCTTCGATTTTATCAATTTGGTAGGGTACTCGATGGTGTGGCCAGTGTGGGTGCCGTTCTCGACCTTGGTTGTGGATGGACGTGGTGATAGGTGATGATGCCTTAGGCGGTGACTAGCACCAAGGCGGGTGATCGTCTACAGTGGCCTTGTAAGGGGTGCTCAAACACGGATCGGCCCGAAGGTGCATCGGAAAGGATCCTCCGCGATGTTGTTGGTTTTAAAAATGTTGGCTTTTCGATATTTATAAATTTTTGTAGGGTACTCGATGGTGTGGCGAGGGTTGTGGGTGCGCGGTTCCTCGACCTTGGTTGTGGATGGACGTGGTGTTAGGTGATGCCTTAGGGCGGGCCAGAAGGACGAGGGCCAGGTGATGGATCCGAAAGTGGCCTTGTAAGGGGTGCTTAACACCATCCCGGTGAAGGCAGATGTGGAAAGGATCTCGCTATTGTTGGTTTTTAAAAATGTTGGCTTTCGATATTTATCAATTTAGTGAGAATTTTTCGATGGTGTGGCGAGGTGTGGAGTGGGGTTCCTCGACCACGGTTGTGGATGGGCGTGGTGTTAGGTGATGCCTTGAGGCGGACCCAAGCACAAGGGCGGGTGATCGTCCTAAAGTGGCCTTATAAGGGGTGCTCAGGCACGAGGATTAGGTTGAAGGGGCATGAGAAAGGATCCTTGCGCTATTGTTGGTTTTTAAAAATGTTGGCTCTCAATGTTTATCAATTTAGGTAAATTACTCGATGGTGTGGCGGCGTGGGCGTGTGGCTCCTCGTCCTTGGTTGTGGATGGGCGTGGTGTTAGGTGATGCCTTCGTCTGGGAAAGGAAGCATCAATATACGGGTGTTCGTCCTAAAGTGGCCTTGGAAGAGGTGTCCAACACCGGATCGGCTAAATGCGCATTAGAAAGGATCCTCATAATGTTTTTGGTTTTTTAAAAATGTTGGCTTTCGATATTTATCAATTTAAGTGGGGTACTCGATGGTGTGGTGAGAGGCGTGGGTGCGCGGCTCCCCGGCCTTAGCCTTGTGGATGGAGCGTGGTGTTGGGGTGATGCCTTAGTGGCGGGCGAAGCACGAGGCAGGTGTTAAATCGGAGTGACCTTGGAATGGGTGTCCAACACTAGATACTGCTGGCGCATTGGAAAGGATCCTCGCGATGTTGTTGGCAAGCCGATTTAAAAATGTTGGCCGGATATTGGTTGCGCCTTATGATGTGGATGCGGTGCTTCTCGTTGCTTCCATGTCTTGCTTCTTGGTTGGAAATGCAGGCGTGGTTCGTTCGGTTGTATTGTGTCTTGCTGACATGATGGCGTGTGAGTGGTGGTCGGGGATGTTTGTGGTGTGCTGGCTCAGTGCTGGTGGTCGTTGAGCGACCGAGACATAAATCATGTAGCTTGCCTTGTGTTGCGGTGGCCTTGGCGTGTGTTGTGGTTCTGTGTTGCCTACCCATTTGGCGGTATTCATGCAGAACACCGGGTCCCGGGGGCACGAGGACTCATGGTTTGGCTCGGTTTGGCTCGGTGTGGTGCACGATTCACGACATGGCTCGGTGTGGTGCACCAGTTCTGTTTGGCTCGGTGTGGTGCCGAGATTCGTGGCTTAGCGCGGTCTATATCACGTCTGGTGAACGATTCATGGTTTGGCCAAATGCGGTGCACAGTTCATGACTTGATCCAGATGTGGTGCACCAAATTCGCGGTTGGCTCGGTGTAGTGCGCCCGGTTCACGATTTGGCGATGCAGTGCGCAGTTCACGACTGGACGGTCGGTGCGCGATTCTCGACTTGGCTTTCGGTGTGGTGCACGATTCGCTGGCTACGCGATGCGGAGCGCTAGATTCGCTGACTTGGCCGATGGTGCACGGTCGAGGGTTTAGCGGTCGACGGCTCGGTGTGGTGTACGATTCGGCACGGCTCGGTGTGGTGCACGATTCCACGCTGGCTTCGATGCGGTGCAGCAATTCTCGATATGGCTCGGTGTGGTGCACGATTCATGACTTAGCGTTCTAAACGCCGTCGGTGACACGATTCATGGTTTGGCTTCGTGTGCAGTTCATGATTGATCCGGGGTGGTGCACTTGATTCGTGATTGAGGGTCGGTGTGGTGCACTAGATTCGAGACTTGGCTCGGTGTAGTGCCCAGTTCACGATTTGGCTCTCGATGCAGGGCACCAGTTCTTGATTTGAGCTCGTTGTGGTGCACGATTCGGAATTGGCTCGATCTCGTGCACAGATTCGACTTGGCTCGGTGTGGTGCCAGTTCTGACAGCTTAGTCCGGTCCACGATTCCGACAGCTCGGTGTGGTGCCCGAATTCAAGACTTGGCTTGGTGTGGTGCACCGATTCCCGACTTGGCCTGATGGTGCACCGAATTCCCGACTTGCCTTCGGTGGTGCACATTCATGATTTGCTGCTCTGCGGGCACAGATTCTCACAGTTAGCTCGTGTGAGTGCATTCCGATTCGACCTCGATCCGGGCACCAAATTGACTTGGCCTACGGTGTGGTGCACGATTCATGATTTTGCTGGATGCGGTGCACCATGTAAGACTAAGCCCTACATTTATGTTTTGATGTATGACAAACAAATTGTATTTTGCATAAGATTTTTAATTTTGACTACGTACTCATTTCGTGTTAAGTTGCATGCAAGATTACTTGTCAACAAAGCAAAACTAGCACACGTCCAACAGGTAAAATATAAGCTCGTCAGTGAAGTGAACCAAGAATGACGTCCCAACAAATTAAAAAGCGGCGTCCTTGAAAGAACAAAGAAAGCACGTCCACTAAAAGAACAAAGTAAAAAGCTGTCGTCCACTGAAAGAGCACATGAAGCACGTCCACTGAAAGAAACGGAAGATCTCGTTTGCTGACGTGGCACGGGAGCGCGTCCACTGATGTAAAAGGAGCTGCGTCCTTTGATGTAAAGGCTTCGCATCGCTGATGTAAAAAGGACGCGCGTCCGCGGTAAAGCGGCGCGCGCGTCCATGATGTAAATAAACTCCATCACACATGATATATAAAGCTCGTCTACCGATTTGGAGCCGATCCAATAACCCTTGAGCTAATACTCGAGTCAGCGATGTGGCAAATAGGGCGGATATTTTTCTCTTCAATTAAACACGGATATTTTTCTCTTCGAATAAACACGGATTAATTACTCTTCAAATAGACTTGGCTATCCTTTTTGATGGAAACATTTATGTTTGAAGAAGGTAGCAATCTATACAAAGATCAAACGAATCACATTTTGAGATCAAGAATCAAGAAAGCATATTTTGTCAAATCAGGATCCAAATCTATCTTTAATGATCCCAACGGCTATAATTTGTCTTCTATATAAAAGGGATCAAAGGAACATTTTTCAGCATAAAATAACAACAACAACAACGCACTTCATGCGATTGTGAAGCAAAGTGCTTTATCTCCGAGAAAAGTGTGATAGTTAGAACTTCAATTTGTTTTATCGGGATTTTTAGAGTCTTGCTTCTAGTCAATTCTTTTTGTGAATTAGAGTGACTAAGAGAGGGTATCTCTTAGGGGTTCAACAAGGATGGAAGGGATCCTTGGGTAAACAAAGCTAATTGTGCTCTCTAGAGATTTTTTTTTTAAGCAAGGAGGGTATCCTTGTGTTGCTATAATTAGAATTGTATAATTGCGGTGATTATAGTGAAGAAATCCTAGGTATGGGACTGGAAGTAGGATTACCATAGGAGGTAGCTGAACCAGGATAAATCGGTTTGCATGTTCTTCTAATCCCTAAACTCCTTATACTTGTTTAAACTTGAATCTTTAAATCTGCAATCTGTGTTAAAATCTGTTGTTACTACTTATAATTCTTCCTGCCATCATCACTTGTTCCATAACCTAATTATTGGAATTAAAATTGAGTGAAAACCAATTTTTTTAAAAGAAATACTGTTTTACTTTAAATTGTTGAATAAGTTTTCACTATCTCAATTCACCCCCCCCCCCCCCCCTCTCGAGACCGTAGCCACTACCAACAATTGGCATCAGGGCTAAAACTCTTGTTACAAAGCTTAATAGCTTCAAGAGATGGCTACAAATGATATCCAGGTGATGGGGCTTCCTCACTAGACCCCTTGCCTTTAATGGCTCCCCAATACATGTCTTGGAAAGAAAGAATGCTTATCTTTCTTGAGGCTGCGGGTTTAGATGTTTTAGATGCTGTTGAAAATGGTCCCTATGTTCCATTTATTCTTGATGCTAAGGTAAATAAACAATCTAAACCAAAAGATAACTGGAATGATGATGATAAAAGAAGAGTTGGTTATAATGCTAAAGCAAAGAATATTATAACAGCTGCTTTGAATTATGATGAGTTTTTCGGGTCTCAAATTGCAAAGCGGCAAAGCGGATGTGGGATACTCTTCAACTCACTTATAAAGGAACCAACGATGTGAAAAGAGCAAGGATGAATGCACTAGTCCATGAATATGAACTCTTTCACATGAAGAATGGTGAGGAGATAGATGATCTGCAAAAGAGGTTTACACACATTGTGAACCAGTTAGAAGGACTTCGGACATACAATCACATATGAGAAAAAGGTTAACAAGATTATGAGATGTTTGAGTCGTGAATGGCAGCCAAAAGTTACTGCAATTGCTAAAGCAAAGGATCTTGACACAATGCAGATTGCTACTCTATTTGGCAAGTTGAAAGAACCACGAATTGGAACTAAATAGATTGAAAGATCATGAAGATAAGGAGAAAAATAAGAAAGGACTCTCACTCAAGGCTCATATTTCCAAAGAATCAATAGAAAGTGATGAAGATGAACACCTTGATGAAAGTGAAGAATCCGAAGAAGAAGACATGGGATTGCTTGTGAGGAAATTTAAAAGATTCATCAAGAAGAATAGAAACAACAAGTAATTCAGTTTTCCTACCAAAAAGAACACGAACAAAGGTGAAAGCTCTTCCTCAACAATCAAATGCTTTGAATGTGGAAAGCTTGGACACTACAAAAATGAATGTCCAAAGCTACAAAAGAAAGAAAAATATGAGAAGAATGACAGTACATAAAAAGAAAGGAAGAAAGCCCAAAAGAGAATACATAGCTTGGGAAGAAAATGATATGGATTCCACCAAGTAGTGAATCCGAAAATGAAGAAGCCAACCTTTGTCTCATGGAAAATCATCAAAGTGATAGTGAAACCGAGGTAAATGATTCCTCCCTACCTATGATGAGTTACAAGATGCTTTTGATGAATTGCATGAAGAATATGTTAAAATTGGTAAACAACTTAAATCTTCTAGAAAGATCATCGCAAAACAATGTAGTGATAATGCTTCTTTACAAATAAAGCTTAAAGAACTAGAAGATGAAAATTCAAAATTACTTGCATCTAGTTCAATTTGCACCAAATGCACTACACTAGAAAAGGAAGTTGAAAAACTGAATACAACTCTATCTAAGTTCACTTTGGGTAAAGATAACTTGAATGCCATATTAGGACAGCAGAAGGGTGTGTATGACAAAGAAGGAATTGGATATAAGCCAATGGTACATGAAAAATCTTTTAAAAAGCTTTTTGTTCCACCCATTTCCTCATCTAGTCCTTTTGTTAAATGCTATTATTGTCTAAAGAAAGGTCATACAGCTGCTACTTGTAGACTTAGAAAGAACATTCATGTTGGCATTAAACAAATATGGGTTCCAAAAGGAACTTATGTTGCTACTAACACTAAAGGACACAACCAGATTTTGGTGCCTAAAGGAAAAGCATAAAACAATCTGTTTTGTAGGTGTGTTTGAAGGACAAAACCTCAAGCTGGTTTTTGGACAATGGCTGCTCCAAACACATGACCCGGAGACATCACAAAATTTGCATCTTTCACTCCCAAGGAAGGTGGAAATGTCACCTATGGAGACAACAACAAAGGAAGAATCCTTGGTGTTGGAACAATAGGAAAAAGTCCGGCAATCAAGATTGAGGTGTTCTCTATGTGGAAGGACTCAAACACAATCTACTAAGTATAAGCCAATTATGTGATAAAGGCTACAAGGTAAACTTTAACTCAAATTTGTGTATGATCGAATCTATTCATGATAATACTATAAAATTGATTGGAAATAGAATCAACAACATCTATATGCTAGACATAGACAACTTAATTTCCAATGATGCATGTTGCTTAATTTCCAAAGAAGATGAAAATTGGCTTTGGCATAGGAGAATAGCTCATTCATATGGATCACTTGAATAAATTAATTTCCAAAGAACTTGTAATTGGTTTACCAAATAAAAAGTTTGTTAAAGAAGGCCTATGTGATGCATGCCAAAAGGGTAAACAAGTAAAAACCTCATTTAAGGCTAAAAACACTATTTCAACTAGTAGACCCTTACAATTACTGCACATGGACCTTTTTGGACCTTCTAGGACAAAAAATTTGGTGGAAATCTCTATGCTCTTGTAATTGTTGATGATTTCTCTAGATTCACTTGGACCTTTTTCTTAGCACAAAAGAATGAAGCTTTTAAAGCTTTTAAGAAAATGGCTAAGGTTGCTCAAAATGAGAAAGACGTGAAAATTGTTTCAATCAGGAGTGACCATGGAGGAGAATTCCAAAATGAGGAGTTTGCTAACTTTTGTGATGAACATGGTATAAAACACAATTTTTCTGCACCTAGAACTCCACAACAAAATGGAGTAGTTGAGAGGAAAAATAGGTCACTTAAAGAAATTGCTACAACCATATTAAGTGACTCTAATTTACCAAAGTATTTTTGGGCTGATGTTGTGAGTACTGCATGTTATGTTTTGAATAGAGTTCTAATAAGGCCAATTCTGAAGAAAACTCCATATGAACTTTACAAGGGAAGAAAACCTAACATTTCTCATTTTCATGTCTTTGGCTGTAAATGTTTTGTGCTAAATAATGGCAAGGATTATCTTGGGAAATTTGATCCCAAAGCTGATGAGTGTATTTTCCTAGGTTATTCATTAACTAGCAAAGCATATAGAGTGTTTAATAAGCGTACTTTATCAATAGAGGAATCTGTTCACATAACATTTGATGAGTCTAACCCCAAAAGGTTGGGAAATGACATTTTTGATGATGCAGAAACTCTTGAGGATGAAGTGAAATCTGATGAAGGAAAGGAGAGCAACAAGGAAAAGGAAGATGAAGAAAGCAATAAAGAACCTCCAGTAGAACTTCAACAAGAAAATCTTCCTAAGGAGTGGCAAGCTTCAAAGAATCATCCGCTAGACAATATCATTGGTGAGATCACCAAAGGGGTAACCACTAGAAACTCTTTAAGGAATATTTGAAATACCATGGCATTTGTATCTCAAATAGAACCAAAATGTGTTGATGATGCTATTAATGATGAACATTGGATGATTGCAATGCAAGAGGAGTTAAATCAATTTAAAAGGAACAAAGTTTGGGATTTAGTTCCAAAACCCAAAAGTAACCAAATAATCGAAACTAAATGGGTGTTTAGAAACAAAATGGATGAGAATGGAATAATAATAAGAAACAAGGGTAGACTAGTAGCTAAGGGATACAATCAAGAAGAAGGAATTGATTATGATGAAACATATGCTCGCGTAGCTAGATTAGAAGCCATAAGAATGCTCTTAGCCTATGCTTGTATAATGAACTTTAAACTGCACCAAATGGATGTGAAAAGTGCCTTTTTAAATGGAATAATACAAGAGGAAGTATATGTAAGCCAACCCCCTGGCTTTATTGATAGTGAATTCCCAAATCATGTCTATAAACTGACTAAAGCCCTCTATGGACTCAAGCAAGCTCCTAGAGCTTGGTATGAGAGGTTAAGCAATTTTCTCCTAGAGAAAGGATTTAAAAGAGGAAAAGTTGATACTATACTATTTATTAAAACAAAAGCACACAATATCTTACTTGTTCAAATATATGTTGATGACATTATTTTTGGTGCTACTAATGAGTCTTTATGCAAGGAATTTGGTGAACTAATGCAAAGTGAATTTGAAATGTCCATGATGGGAGAACTTACCTTCTTTCTTGGACTTCAAATTAAACAATGCCAAGATGGAACCTTAATAAGCCCAACAAAGTATTTCAAGGAACTACTAAAGAAGTTTGGAATCGAAAGCGCAAAGGAAATGGCAACACCAATGAGTCCAGCCTGCTACTTGGACAAAGATGAACATGGTAAATCTATAGATGTATCCAAGTATAGAGGTATTATCGGATCCTTACTTTATCTTACTGCAAGTAGGCCAGATATAATGTTTAGTGTGTGTATGTGTGCAAGGTATCAAGCTAATCCTAAAGAATTACATCTTACTGCAGTTAAAAGAATCATGAAGTATCTTTTAGGAACAAAAGAAATGGGGCTGTGGTATCCCAAGGATCCACTTGCACATTAATAGGATATTCCGACTCGACTTTGCTGGATGCAAGTTAGATAGGAAGAGCACAAGTGGAACATGCCAATTATTAGGAAATTCCCTAGTGTCCTGGTTTAGTAAAAAGCAAACTAGTGTGGCCTTATCCACAGCTGAAGCAGAATAAGTTGTAGCTGGGAGTTGTTGTGCTCAAATCCTATGGATGAAACAACAATTAATTGACTATGGCATTTATCTGGATCATATACCAATAAAATTTTATAACAATAGTGAAATTAATATAAAAAATAACACAATTATGCACTCAAGAACCAAGCATATTGAAATTAGGAATAATTTTTTATGGGATAATATTCAAAGTGGTGATGTTGTGATTGAACATATAGATACAACCAAGCAATTAGCTAATATATTCACCAAACCACTAAATAACGAAAGTTTCTTCTTTATACGAAGAGAACTTGGCATAATTGATCCTCAAAATAATTAATAACAAATGGCACGCAGGGCAGCATAAGTTGCTAAAAATTATGAAGGACATGGGCAAGATGCTAAGCGTCCTTAGGTGTCTGAAATTTATTTTGGATGTTTTGATGTATTGTATAAGTTCTGAAATGCTTTATTATCAATGAATGCAAGACTGTTTATTAAGATTGATTTTAATATTCTCCATAGTTTCTTTTTGATAATGACAAAGGGGGAGAAAGATGAACCATACATCTGAGATGAAGTAGAAAGATGAACCATACATCTGAGAAATATGAACCATAAAAATGAACCATGCATTTTCTAATATGCAAAATTTTTAATTTTCATTTCTTTGACAAAGGGGGAGAAATATGAACCATAAAGATGAACCATGCATTTGCTGTAAGATTTTTTTTCTAATATGTAAATTTTTTTGCTCTGATACCTGAGTATGAACTGTTTTGAAAAGACATACTTGAACTTGTAATAAATGCAAGATGATTTTTTTTTGATAATGATATGATAACACTTGATCTTTTGAAAGATATCAATGACACAGGGGAGGACGAAAATAACTCAAGAACCATGCTTACTGAATAGTTGCACTCTGATTTCTTAATAACTAAGGTTAAGTATGGTAAGGTTTGTCATAATCAAAAAGGGGGAGTTTGTAAGACTAAGACCTCATTTATGTTTTGATGTATGACAAACAAAGTGTATTTTGCATAAGATTTTTAATTTTGACTACATACTCATTTCGTGTTAAGTTGCATGCAAGATCACTCGTCCAACAAAGCAAAACTAGCGCACGTCCAACACAGGGAAAATATAAACGCTCGTCCAATGAAGTGAACCAAGAATGACGTCCAACAAAGTAAAGAGCTGATGTCCAATGAACAACTAAAGAGCTCGTCCACTGAAAGAACAAAGAAAGCGCGTCCACTAAAGGAACAACAAAGTAAAATGCTGACGTCCACTGAAAGAACAAAGAAAGCACGTCCACTGAAAGAACAAAGTAAAAAGTCAGTTGCCCATCGAAAGAGCACATGAAGCGCGTCCACGAAAGAAAAGAAGATCTCGTCACGACGAGGCACAGAAGCGCATCCACTGAAAGAAACAGAAGATCTCGTCTGCTGACGTGGCACAGGAGCGCGTCCACTGATGTAAAAGAAGCACGCGTCCACTGATGTAAAAAGGAGCTCGCGTCCACTGATGTAAAAAGGAGCTCGCGTCCACTAATGAAACGAAGCGCGCATCCACCGATGTTAATAAGAAGCTCCGTCCACTTACATGATATATAAAGCTCGTCTACCGGTTGGAGCCGTCCAATAACCTTGAGCTAATACTCGATTCTGGCGACGTGGCAAATAGGCGCGGATATTTTTCTCTTCAATTAAACACGGATATTTGTCTCTTCAAATAAACACGGATTAATTACTCTTCAAATAGACTTGGCTATCCTTTCAGATGGAAACATTTATATTTCAAGAAGGAAGCAATCTCTACAAAGATCAAACAGAATCACATTTTGATATCAAGAATCAAGAAAGCAGATTTTGTCAAATCAGATCCAAATCTGTCTTTAATGATTCCAACGGCTATAATTTGTCTTCTATATAAAGAGGGATCAAAGGAACACTTTTCAACATAAAACAACAACAACAACAACGCAACTCATACTGGTTGTGAAACAAAGTGCTTTATCTCTCGAGAAAAGTGTGATAGTTAGAACTTCAATTTGTTTTATCCAGGCTTTTAGAGTCTTGCTTCTAGTCAATTCTTTTTGTGAATTAGAGTGGCTAAGAGAGGGTATCTCTTAGGGTTCAACAAGGATAGAAGGGATCCTTGGGTAAAGAAAGCTAGTGTGCTTTCTGGAGATTTTTTTAAGCAAGGAGGGTATCCTTGTGTTGCTGTAATTAGAATTGTGTAATTGCTGATTATAGTGAAGAAATCCATAGAGGTGTGGGACTGGATGTAGGCTTACCAGAGGAGGTAGCCGAACCAGGATAAATCGGTTTTGCGTGTTCTTCTAATCCATATGCTCCTTATACTTGTTTAAACATGAATCTTTAAATCCGCAACTGTGTTAAAATCATTGTTACTACTTATAATTCTTCCTGTCATCATCACTTGTTCCATAACCTAATTCTTGGAATTAAAATTGAGTGAAAACCAATTTTCTCTAAAAGAAACACAGTTTTACTTTAAATTGTTGAATAAGTTTTAACTATCTCAATTCACACTCACCCCCCCCCCCACCACCACCCCCTTGAGACCGTAGCCACTACCAACACACCAGATTCCTGACTTGGCTCCGTCTGGTGCAACAGATTCAAGACTTAATCCGGTGTGGTGCACCAGATTCATGATTTGGCTCAGTGTGGTGCACCAAATTCCAGACTTGGCTTGGTCTGGTGCACCAGATTCCTGACTTCGGTAGGTTTGGTGCACCAGATTCGTGACTTGGCTCGGTGTGGTGCACCAGATTCATGACTTGGCTCGGTGTGGTACCCCAGATTCATGACTTGGTTCAGTGTGGTGCACCAGATTCCTGACTTGGCTCGGTCTGGTGCACCAGATTCCTTACTTGGCTCGGTGTGGTGCACCAGATTCATGATTGGCCGCTCGGTGCACTAGATTCCTGACTTGGCTTGGTATGGTGCAACAGATTCCTGGTTTGGCTTGGTGTGGTGCACCAGATTCCTGACTTGGAACGGTCTAGAGCATCGGTCTGGTGCACCTGATTCATGGTTTGGCTCCGTCTGGTGCACCAGATTCCTGACTTGGTCCGGTGAGGTGCACCAGATTCATGGTTTGGCTCGGTGTGGTGCACCAGATTCCGGGTTTGGCTCGGGGTGGTGCACCAGATTCCTGACTTGGCTCGGTCTGGTGCTACTGATTCATGGTTTGGCTCCATCTGGTGCACCAGATTCATGACTTGATCCGGTGTGGTGCACCAGATTCATGATTTGGCTCGGTGTGGTGCACCAGATTCCTGATTTGGCCCGGTCTGGTGCACCAGATTCCTGACTTGGCCCAGTCTGGTGAACCAGATACCTGACTTGGCTCGGTGTGGTGCACCAGTTTCATGACTTGGCACGGTCTGGAGCACCAGATTCATGACTTGGCCGGGTCTGGTGCACCAGATTCAGGGTTTGACTCCGTTTGGTGCACTAGATTCATGATTTGGCTCGGTGTGGTGCACCAGATTCCTGACTTGTCTCGGTCTGGTGCACCGGTCTAGTGCACCTGATTCATGGTTTGGCTCCGTCTGGTGCACCAGATTCATGACTTGATCCGGTGTGGTGCACCAGATTCATGATTTGGCTCGGTGTGGTGCACCAGATTCCACACTTGGCTCGGTCTGGTGCACCAGATTCCTGATTTGGCTTGGTGTGGTGCACTAGATTCATGGTTTGGCTCGGTGTGGTGCACCAGATTCCTGACTTGGCTCGGTGTGGTGCACCAGATTCCTGACTTGGCCCGGTTTGGTGCACCAGATTCCTGACTTGGCTCGGTGATGACAACCCAAATGGTGAGGTTGCCTTTGATGATCTTTTTGGTTGAATTTTAACAATTAATTTGCGGAACAATTTTTGAAACCAAAATAAGAAGAAGAAAATATGAAAATGGTGAAGATTAGAGATGGTATGGCGCCACAAACTAGAGAGTTTGATAAGCCTGTGAAGTTCACCACAAGAATCATGGATTCTTGATAAGAACAAGATGGCTCAACCAAGAACCAAAGAGAGACAATTCCCTCACAAATGGATTTCAATCCAAATTCAACATCCAAGTTATCATTCATGTGTTTAGGGCCCCAATACATATAGCCATGGCTGCCCAAATCTGAATTACATTGTATTCCCCCACATTCCATAACCCCCAAATAATAATGTCACTTAATTCCACAACTAATGACTCTCTAAACCGCTTCTGTAACTCAGCCACATAAAGGTGACTTATTACCCACTCTCTATATCATTATGTAACAGCCACACTTATTTCTCAAATTAAAAGTGTAACCACCACACAATTAACTAAAAACATAAAAGACTAATAATTCAAAATGGAGTTACTTTTGGTATGCAAACCAAAAATATTCCTCCCAACTAACCTATGTAATTTCGTGCTCAACATGAGATTAGATGGGCTTGATCCAATTGCAACACTAACAAACTTGGATCCACTCAAATAACCCATTACACTTATTGAATTAAAAGAAAAATGGACTTGCATGCCCTCTTCATGCTTCTTGGGCTTGGATGAGCAAAGTTATTATCTTGGGCTCATTGTCTTCATTACTTGCATGTGCATTTGGGCTTATGTCCATTAAGAGCACCACCAATTGAGTTAGAGCTTCTTGGGCTTTCTTTGCCCTTGCTCTTGTCATTGGGCCACCAAGACCTTGAATAGCTTCTTGATCCAAATCGGTCTCCATTGGCTAATATCATTCTTGTTGAAAAGTTGACTTGCCCCCCCTTGGCACATATCATACCCTCCTTCTTGAAGAAATTTCGTCCTCGAATTTATGACTTCAATCCCTACATCAAATGAAAGACATAGATGCCATATTGAAGATAAGTCAATATCAAAAACATTTTTATTTATTTTCTCTACAACTTGCAATAGTCCATCTCTTCTAGGGTGGATATTTGATTTCCTTTTATTGGGAAACCATTTATTCTTTTTATGTACACACACCCAACCTCCAGGATCAAATGGAAATTGATAGAAACCATAAAATGTAGCAAATAAGTGTAACACATTTCCATATTGTACAATCAACACCTCAACACTTTCATAGCCAAGGTAATGAATCACAAGGGTAAACAGAAAATTATACCTCTTGAGAAAATCTACTTTCAAGTTTACCTTTCTTGGCTTGAACATGGTCATACAAGAAAATGTACTTTCTCTGTTTAAAGGCTCCAAGAAAGTTGAACCTCAAGGACATTCTCCTTATCACAAACAAGGGATGGTTCGTTTTGAAACAAGACAATCCTCTCAAACACATTAGAATCATCATATGAAAGCTTAAAAGAATTTGCAAAAATGGGTAGAGTAAGAAGGGGAAGAGTAGTTAACCCATCAATTATTGTCACATGCAAACCTTTAGAACTCATAACAAACCTCAAAATGCTAACTTTATTTTGATCAAAAAGAGTATGTGAGCAAGTTAGCAAACAAACTTTCTCTAAGTAATCCAACACATTCCTCAAAATTGTTGTGATAACTCAAATGAACATTAGAAAGCACAACAACACATTTATCAAGGAATTCATTCAAGTCTTGATTCATAATTCTCAAATCAATCTTAGGAAGATGAAAAGAGTCATGCAATTCATCAACAAGGTTTTCATTCCTATCAAATGTAGAAGAATAACAAGACCCTTGCAATTTACCAAGCATATTACCAAATTTTGTGTTAAGATATCCATGCTTTTGGGAAACCATGCAAGTTCCCAAACCATGGGGTACTTCGCTTTGGATTAGCTCTTCAATTACATCGGTTGTCTTGCAAGCTTCCATTGGAGGAACATCTTCGATTTCCTTCAAAAGAGAATCAACACAAGTAGGCAAAGAGTTAGGAAAAACATCAAAACATGCATTTAATTTTTCCTCCTCACTTTTTGTTTTACTCTCATCTTTTTCTTGTCTCTCACTCTTTTCCATACTCTCATTTTTTTCACATTTTTTCTCTTGATTCTTTTTCACATTTTCATCACTCTTCTTTTCAATTTTTTTTTCACTCTTTTTTTCATTTCCTGTCAAATTAGGAGAGACTTCCATAGGTTTCTTTCCATGAGCACTTGCCACGGCCTCCTTAGAGGTTGAAGTGTTGCCCTCATTCGTTAATTTGTTGTGAAGAACTCTATGGCAATGGTATGGAGCATATCTTCTCCTCATTATTTTTCTCATCTCAACCTAAGTCTCAATAGGCTCCGCCCCACATCGTCTTCTCTCTTTTTGAAATTGATCCCACCAAACAAGTGCATAGTCCTTAAATTGAAGAGATGCTAACTTCATTTTCTTTTTCTCATTGTAATTATTGCAATTGAACACCTGCTCTATCTTCATCTCCCATTCCAAATAGACTTCGGGATCATTCTTCCCATGAAAGGTAGGAACTTGGATCTTGACCCTTTCAATTCTATCTTCCCGGTTTTGAAGGATGGCAAGTTGTCTATCATAATTTGCACTCGTTTGCTCCATTTGCCTTTGAAGGTTTTGTATTTGAGTAGTCATTCTAGCATAAAGAGTTGAAGACCTTGGAGAAAATGATGGACTATCTTCATGGGCTGCCATCACTTGAACACACAATATCAAAAGATAACAAGAAATTATAAAATTCCTCACTACACTCCCTCACTTGTGCACACAAATGTATTTCACTCAATTGGCTTTTTCCACACAAGATGTAATTTTCACTCTTGCCTTTTTCCACTCAATTGTTCTCTTTTAGGCCTTAGAGGAGTCAAACACAATCCACACAAAAATCCAAAAATCAAGTAACAAAAATCACAAAACTTATCAAAAAACAAGAGAATAAAATGAAAGGCTAGAAAAGCAAAGCTATGGGAAATAAGAACAAAGGAAGAAGGGAAATATTTTTTTCAAGAACACAAATTGCTCAAATAGATTTTTCTCTTCTCTTCTCTTTTTTTTTCCAAGATTTCATGCACACTTTTTTTTCCCTTATAATTTGTGCAATTTTTTTTTTTCAAACTTTGAAGAAGAGAATCACACTTGCATTTTTTTTTGAGCAAGAACAATAACCACAAAATTTTCCCTTCACAAATAGAATCAAAGTGTAATTTTTTTTTGATAGTTTGTTGGTTTAAAAGAAGAAAAGAAGATAGGTAGAAGATGAAGAACAAAACTCAGAAATTCAACCAAAGCCTAAGCTTTGATACCACTTGATGACAACCCAAATGGTGAGGTTGCCTTTGATGATCTTTTTGGTTGAATTTTAACAATTAATTTGCGGAACAATTTTTGAAACCAAAATAAGAAGAAGAAAATATGAAAATGGTGAAGATTAGAGATGGTATGGCGCCACAAACTAGAGAGTTTGATAAGCCTGTGAAGTTCGCCACAAGAATCATGGATTCTTGATAAGAACAAGATGGCTCAACCAAGAACCAAAGAGAGACAATTCCCTCACAAATGGATTTCAATCCAAATTCAACATCCAAGTTATCATTCATGTGTTTAGGGCCCCAATACATGTAGCCATGGCTGCCCAAATCTGAATTACATTGTATTCCCCCACATTCCATAACCCCCAAATAATAATGTCACTTAATTCCACAACTAATGACTCACTAAAACCCTTCTGTAACTCAGCCACATAAAGGTGACTTATTACCCACTCTCTATATCATTATGTAACAGCCACACTTATTTCTCAAATTAAAAGTGTAACCACCACACAATTAACTAAAAACATAAAAGACTAATAATTCAAAATGGAGTTACTTTTGGTATGCAAACCAAAAATATTCCTCCCAACTAACCTATGTAATTTCGTGCTCAACATGAGATTAGATGGGCTTGATCCAATTGCAACACTAACAAACTTGGATCCACTCAAATAACCCATTACACTTATTGAATTAAAAGAAAAATGGACTTGCATGCCCTCTTCATGCTTCTTGGGCTTGGATGAGCAAAGTTATTATCTTGGGCTCATTGTCTTCATTACTTGCATGTGCATTTGGGCTTATGTCCATTAAGAGCACCACCAATTGAGTTAGAGCTTCTTGGGCTTTCTTTGCCCTTGCTCTTGTCATTGGGCCACCAAGACCTTGAATAGCTTCTTGATCCAAATCGGTCTCCATTGGCTAATATCATTCTTGTTGAAAAGTTGACTTGCCCCCCCTTGGCACATATCACTCGGTGTGGTGCACCAGATTCATGACTTGGCGCGGTCTGGAGCACCAGATTCATGAATTGGCCCGGTCTGGTGCACCTGATTCAGGGTGTGGCTCGGTCAGGTGTACCAGATTCCTGACTTGGCTTGGTGTGGTGCACCGGATTCCTGGTTTGGCTCGGTGCCGTGCGCCAGATTCCTGACTTGGCTCGGTGTGGTGCACCAGATTCCTGACTTGGCCCGTTCTGGTGCACCAGATTCTTGACTTGGCCCGGTCTGGTGCACCAGATTCTTGACTTGGCTCGGTGTGGTGCACCAGATTCATGACTTGGCGCGGTATGGAGCACCAGATTCATGACTTGGCCCGGTCTGGTGCACCAGATTCAGGGTTTGGCTCGGTCAGTTGCCCCTGATTCCAGACTTGACTCGGTGTGGTGCACTAGATTCATGATTTGGCTCGGTGTGGTGCACCAGATTCCTGACTTGTCTCGGTCTGGTGCACCTGATTCATGGTTTGGCTCCGTCTGGTGAACCAGATTCATGACTTGATCCGGTGTGGTGCACCAGATTCATGATTTGACTCGGTGTGTGGCACGCTGTCGCACGCGGGTCAAAAAGCGAGTGGTTTGTAAAAACTGTAGTCAGGGCGCGACAACTCTAGTATCGTCTCACAAGGACTCTTGGATTGTTATTAACAGCAAAATCAGTTTTGGGGGGTTTAAGATTGAAAGATTCAATTAAAAGAAAGCAATGCAATTAAGAAATAAGTGATTGACAAATAGCTAAAGACGATTAATCTACTGCTCTCAATTTCCTAACTATCATCGATTCATATAAATTCCAAGCCCTAAGCGGATTCTAAACCCTTTTCGATTGTAGCAACAATTAACAAGCGAAATTGGCACTACGAGATGTATGTTCCTAATTCCGAATTAAGCAAACGGATGAAGCTCTCATGAATTAAGCAAACACGATTGAACACACGCGAATTAAGCAAACGCGATTAAGTATAGAAACATACAATTATCGAAACAAATCAATACCTATTCTATATAATCCTGAGTTAAGCAAACAGAACATATATCAGAGTATTGAAAAAGAATAGCAATGAGAATGGGAATTACATAACCTCAAGTGGCAATGGAAACCGATTACAGCAGACTAATCTTGGGAATTAGTTCCCCGTTGAAAACGCAATACAAAACCTAGAAAATTCGCAAAACAGTGAAGGGAGAAGTCCCCCTCTAATCTGCCCTAAACAACAATTTATAAGCCCAGAATCTGCGCGCGCTCGCGAGGCGAGAAACCTCTCGCGACGCGAATATTAATTGTGGCGCCAGTTCAAATTTGGATTCTCGCGAGGTGAACAGTGATTCGTGAGGCGAGACAGAGAGAATATTCTCATAAAGCCCGTGATGAGTATCACGGCCTGGGCGTAATGGCTTCTGGTCTTCAGGTTCGCGAGGTGAGACATGGTTCGCGAGGCGAGACAGAGAGGATGACTGTTGCTGCTCAGGAGGGCTTCAGGCTAGCGAGGCAAGTAGCCTCTCGTGGGGCGAATCTCCCAGAATTGCATTTTCCATTGTTTCCTTCATTCCCTCGGCTCCAAGTGCTTCCCTTTCTAACCTGAAAACATGAGATAGCAGTGAATGCTTTATTTAACTCAAAAAATAACTAAAATGTCCTAAACTACTTAAGAAACTCAAAATGTTGCTTGAGCACAGTTAAATCCAAATTTGGGCTAAAACGAGATTGAACCTCGACTAATTAGTGCAAAAACCATGATCTTACTGTTGGTGTAAGCCCTAGAGACCAGTGTATTTCTTAGACTTACATTTGTATCTTTCTATTATATATATATGATATGAGGCATTTCAGTTTATTGTGTTACTTGTTTAAACATAATAAAGTCCTTATAATAGAATTTTCATTTTAATAGAATATCAAGTACATGACTTGATCGTGAGACACTATTGAACAATGAAATACTATATCCGTAGTCAAGTATTTTATTAATAAGGACAATAATAATACATTGAGACTATTATGTGTACAGACTGATGACCGTATCTCACGGGTCATGGATATGAGATATCGAGTCGCCATATAGGTACACATTAGATTAATGATGTACTAGATTGACCCACCATGAGAACACTACATGGAGCGTTATGTGAGTGTCATAAGTAGTTCTCATAGTGACAATGGTGTATGCAATCCTTCGACCTGAAATCGCTACGATCCCTACATGAGGAGTCGTGTGCTTTAATATCGTCAAACGTCATCTGTAATAGGATGATTATAAAGACGGTCATTGGGCATACCACGAACCATGCAGAAGGATGTGAGTGACCTAGATGGAATTTGTCCCTCCTACATAACAGGAGTAATATCTGTGGGCCCCCTGATAGAGTGAGACTGTAAAATGCATGGCCGTGCTGAAATGAGTCAATATGAGATATTGACCTCATTTGTTGTTAAGTCTACTCGGGTATCAGGGAACATGATATTGAACCATACAAGGGTGACACATTCTATGTCTTGTGTTCAATATAGATATATGGACAAAGGGATAATAATGCACATGAATATTTGTCACAGAAAGGTTTCGTCAAATCACCGACTTTCTCACTACTTAGGTGGCCGTGATGTATTGCTAGATACCGTTCACTGTTTGTAATATTAAATGGGATTTAATATTACTACTAACGTTTTGGGAACCTATAGGGTCACACACATAAGAGCGGATCAAAAGAAGCATTAAAAGGAGAGTTGGACTCTTCTATTGGGCCTAGCGCATAGTACATGGGGCTTAGGTGAAACACTGCTCACTAACTCACTTAAGGAGGTGCTACTATAAGTAGACCACTTAAGCTATTGTGCCTACACGGTTTTTACCCTAGCCACACATAGAGAGTGACAGTGAGCCGCAGGTCTCGGTTTTCGAAGCTAGCACTGTGAGGCAGAGACGCTTCGTGTTCGTGATGTTGGATGTTCACGGGATCTGCTCGTGTGGATACCTTAGAGACACCATTCGTGCGGTGTTCGTGATAGACGATTTCAATCAATTCTCATCGCTTCAAGAGGTAAATCTTCTAACCATGAATCATGACCATTCGCAAGGATCCTTCGATGGGAATTTTTTCCGCTGCGTTATTTTGTTTTATACGCAAATTCCCAACACTTACTAGTTATAAAACTAGTTAGCCGGAGGCTGATCAAAATACCCCAAACTTAAACTTTGCTTGTCCCCAAGCAAACTAAAACTCAAAAAGGACTCAAACTTGGCAAGCTTAAAGGATTCAATCAATTCCGCACAAATTTCGTGCAATCTTAACAAAACAATTGTCCTTTAATGTTCCCCCCTTTTCAACAATGCAATCCCCACATTCATTTACATTAAATAATTGAGAGTTCCATCATTCAAGCAATCATTAATCTAAGTTGAGGATCCAAGTTACACACAAAAGGGAGATCACCAAATTCAAACAATTGCCTTCCTCACAAGGGCATTTAGTGTTTCACTCATTCGCTCAATTTGTCTAGGCTATCAACATTTCACTCAATTTCACTTTTAAGAGCACTTCCCATGAATTTGATTTTCATATCAAAATGGTTCCCACGGAAAACATGCATGCAACATCAAAAGGTCTTTTAAAGGTTGTAATGGGGCCTGGCTAAAGGTAGGATATTCAAAGGTACTAGGCTTGAGTCCCTAGGAACTAAGAGAGCATGAGCATTTTGACACATTGAAATTCCGCTCAAGTTACTTTTTCCATTTTTTTTCTTTTTGCCTTGGGTGACTACTGCCTTTTTCTTTCAATACCATTTTTCTGACATTTTTGTTCGTTTCTTCTTTTCTTTTTTTCTTTGCTTTTGGCTCCAACCTTTATTTTTTTCTTTTTCTCAATCCAAAACAACACATCATATCCTTGTAGCCACCCCAAACTTAGTTTCTTGCAAACCTTGTCTTGCTAAGCTTCCATGCTCTCCTAATCCTAAGATTGGGTTGACATGGTTTTTCCAGATTTTAGGCTCATAACATGAGGTCAACAAGAAACAACAGGCTTATTAGGCTCAATGTGGCTAACTAGGGAACATGCATCAGGGATTGGTTCAATTTAGGCCAAGTAGCTATATTCAAAGAAACTTGCCTAAATCATCTGATGCAACACATTAACATGCAAACCATGAAGAGATTCAAGCAAATTCGGGAAAGTGCAAATTAAAAGTGATTCACACAATTAAAAAACATGTTGGAGGCTCAAATCCTCACCTGGACATTTTTGCAAATTGTTTGACCGAGATTCAATCCCTAGTGTGTGCATCCCTTCACCCCAAACTTATCATAAACCATGCAACCACACTAGAATATCTCAAAGTTTAATTTTCAATTTTTCACGTGGGGATCAATTTTTAAATTTTAAGACCTAGGGGAAATTCATCAACAATCAACAAATATCATGCAATCCATCTATGAAAAATTTGATTAAAATCCAACAAGCTCATCGACACAAGACTCACACACATACTCTTGATCTTCTCAAATTATTCAAGAGCTAAAAGAAAACAAAACAAAAACAAAGCAGGGAAAAGATAACTAAAAAGAAGAAGGTTTAGAGAAACTCACGAAGGTGCTTCCACCGGGATCCCACTATCTGTGATACAGTGGCCAAGGAATACCCAAAGTACAATATGATCCTCCCGGATCCCATGGCATGCAGCATAAGTATGGAAGTGAGCGCTTGACAATCACGGTGACCTCGCCCAGTGCGGCGGACTTCTCACTCCCTCTTGGGTCAAAGGTGACCTCCTGGTCAACAAAGTCCTCCCAATAAAAATGGGATTCATCCTCTTGGACTGGCCAAAGTGCCTTCATATTCAAGGACGCAAAATCCAGTCTCTCAGGCAGAGGCTTGAACTCCATCGCCGGTTGTTCCACAGTGGGTGGTGATAAACAAGTGGAGAGGATAACTGGTGCTGCTTCAACTTCTGCACGATTTTCACTCACTGTACTAACAAATCCATCACCTGCTATACATGCAGAAATCTCAGTACACACCACACAAAGGTTAGCGTTAGTATAATCAGTACATATAGTACAATAAACAGAATCAGAAAAGGCTTGAATGTCTGGAAATTCAACACACAGTTCATCAATAATAGTGTTCTTGACATTATTATCAAAATCATGCTCAAAAGAAGTATTGTCAAGAACAACTATTTGTGAATCTGTATGTTCTTCAAGGAGATGTTGAGATTGTAATGTAGCCGAGGTAGAGGCAATGTGACCAATTTGAGTGGCCAACTTCTGAAAACCAGCTTCTATCCTCTGGTAGCTTTGATCAATTTGAGCGGCCAAATTCTGAAAACCAGCTTCTGTCCTCTGTTGGAATTGAAGAGTGTGTTCCGCCAATTGTTCCACCAATTCCTCCAGACTGAGTTGGACTAGTGTGGGGTCAGGCTGATGTTGTTGCTCGCGTATTGTCATTTGATGCACTAAGGAAGCTATCTCATCCAAGTTGTCTTGTCCTCCACCATGTTGGCCAGAATAGTGGTTCACTCCGTTCATGCCAAAATCACTGCTAAACTCATAACCACCAGTGAAGCCAGGATAATATATGCATGATGGCTCATAATAAACATTAGGCATATAATTTTGCATATAATTATCCATACTAAGGTTCACAACCAGACCTAGTAACCAAAACTAATTTAGCAATGCATCTTTTCTTTTTAATTTATTTTCTGTTAATAACAACAAGAGTCCCCGGCAACGGCGTCAATTTTTGGCACGCTGTCGCACGCGGGTCAAAAAGCGAGTGGTTTGTAAAAACTGTAGTCAGGGCGCGACGACTCGATTATCGTCTCACAAGGACTCTTGGATTGTTATTAATAGCAAAATCAGTTTTGGGGGGTTTAAGATTGAAAGAATTACAAGAAAGCAATGCAATTAAGAAATAAGTGATTGACAAATAGCTAAAGACGATTAATCTACTGTTCTCGGTTTCCTAACTATCATCGGTTCATATAAATTCCAAGCCCTAAGCGTATTCTAAACCCTTTTCGATTGTAGCAACAATTAACAAGCGAAATTGGCACTACGAGATGTATGTTCCTAATTCCGAATTAAGCAAACGGAGGAAGCTCTCATGAATTAAGCAAACACGATTGAACACACGCGAATTAAGCAAACGCGATTAAGTATAGAAACATACAATCATCGAAACAAATCAATACCTATTCTATATAATCCTGAATTAAGCAAACAGAACATATATCAGAGTATTGAAAAAGAATAGCAATGAGAATGGGAATTACATAACCTCAAGTGGCAATGGAAACCGAATACAGCAGACTAATCTTGGGAATTAGTTCCCCATTGAAAACGCAATACAAAACCTAGAAAATTCGCAAAACAGTGAAGGGAGAAGTCCCCCTCTAATCTGCCCTAAACAACAATTTATAAGCCAAGAATTTGCGCGCGCTCGAGGCGAGAAACCTCTCGCGACGCGAATATTAATTGTGGCGCCAGTTCAAATTTGGATTCTCGCGAGGTGAACAGTGATTCGTGAGGCGAGACAGAGAGAATATTCTCATTAAGCCCGTGATGAGTATCACGGCCTGGGCGTAATGGCTTCTGGTCTTCAGGTTCGCGAGGCGAGACATGGTTCGCGAGGCGAGACAGAGAGGATGATTGTTGCTGCTCAGGAGGACTTCAGGCTAGCGAGGCAAGTAGCCTCTCGCGGGGCGAATCTCCCAGAATTGAATTTTCCATTGTTTCCTTCATTCCCTCGGCTCCAAGTGCTTCCCTTTCAAACCTGAAAACATGAGATAGCAGTGAAAGCTTTATTTAACTCAAAAACTAACTAAAATGTCCTAAACTACTTAAGAAACTCAAAATGTTGCTTGAGGACAGTTAAATCCAAATTTGGGCTAAAACGAGATTCAACCTCGACTAATCAGTGCATCTGGTCGTCAGATGAACCAGATTCATGACTTGAT
>JAUPTC010001483.1:0-24640 GCA_030762895.1 Sophora flavescens
ACACTTATAGTTGTGTCTTTGTTTTCAGGTTAAGTTGGAAGTCAAGAAAATAAAGAAACAGGGGATTCGCCTCGCGAACATCTCTTCGCCTCGCGACCCCGAAGCTGACTGTTCCAAGAAAATGCAAGGTCTCTGGTTCGCCCCGCGAAGAAGATCTCGCCCCGCGAGTCACCCAAGTCTGAAAAGTCAGAGACGATCACGGCTTGCCCGTGTTGAAGGTCACGACTGTGGCAGTTTTGAAGTTGAAGAGTCTCGCCTCGCGAGCATCCATTCGCCTCGCGAGCCTGGAAGTCTGAAAGCATCACGGTTGGCCCCTGGTATTCATAACGGGCGTAATAAGAAGACTCTTCAGTGCCTCGCCTCGCGAAGGTGTGTTCGCCTCGCGAGAATACCAAAGGTTGCAGAGTGTTCACAGGATTCGTGTCGCGAGAGAGGCTTCGCCTCGCGAGTAGACTTAATTTCTGATTAGTATAAATAGTTGTTCTGAACAGATTGTAGAGACTTTTGCTTCTCCATTGTTCTGTTTACATTTCTTTTCTGTGTGTTTGCGTTTTTTTTACATGGAGAGCTAAATTCTTAGATTAATCTACTGTATGAGAATTCCATATACTTGAGGTTTTGTAAATCCCTATTTTAATTGCTTTTCCCTTTTCAATACCATATTATACATTTCTGTTTGTTATTTCAGGAGTGTGTAGTATTGTATTGATTTGTTTCAGTGATGTTATTTTCCTATACTTAATCGCGTTTGTTATTTCGCGTGCGTTCATTCATGTTCGTTTATTCATGAGAGCTTAACCCCGTTTGTTATTTCGGGAATAGGAACCTACATCCGTAGTAGTGATTACGTTGTTAGTTGTTGCTATAACTGAAAAGGGGATTAGAATCTGCTTAGGGCTTGGGATTACATGAACCAAGGATAGTTGGGAATTCGAGACAGTAGATTAATCGTTGTTTGCTATTTGATAATCTCTTTAAACTGCCCTGTTTTTAATTGCTCTGTTTTGCTTGTTACTTATTTGCATCCAAACCAAACCCCCCCCCCCCAAAAACTGATTTTTGTGAAAAATAACACTTTAAGAGTCCTTGAGAGACGACATCCGAGTTGTCGCCCTAAACTACAGTTTTAAAACCCGCTCGTCTTTTTTGGCGCGTGCGCGACAGCGCGACCAAAAATTGGCGCCGTTGCCGGGGACTCTGAGTTGTTATTTTTTGCATTTTTTTATTTTCTTTCTTTCTTTTATTTTCTGTTTTTGTTTTGAATTGGTCTGGCTACTAGGTCTAATTGCCCTGAACTGTGTGATTTTGACCCGGAAATTGAAAGAACACTGTCCGTAGAGAATTTCGGGCTAGCACTAGTAGTGATTCCAATTTCAAAACTGTTTTTGAAAACATGGGAGATCAAAGGACATTAAGACAGCTTGCTACCCCTGATGTAAATTACAATGGATTGTGTATTTCATATCCTGGTGCTGACACTCCTTTTGAACTGAAATCTGGTTTCATTCACTTGTTGCCCAAGTTTATGGTCTTGCAGGTGAGGATCCACACAAGCACTTGAAGGAATTCCAAGTTGTATGCTCCACAACCTCGAGATCAGAGGGAGTCACTGAGGATAGTATCAAGTCAAGGCTTTTCCGTTTTCACCCGGGGAGCTGCAAAGGATTGGTTATTGTATCTTGAGCCCAACTCCATCACCACTTGGAATGATTTGAAGAGGGTTTTTCTAGAAAGATACTTTCCTGCTTCAAGAGCTGCTTCAATAAGAAAAGAAATATGTGGCATCAGGCAAGGGAATGAATCGCTAGCTGAATATTGGGAAAGGTTCAAGCATTTGGTGTCCAGTTGCCCCAAAGATCGGATATCCGAACAACTCCCGATCCAAAGACTTTTATGAAGGATTCTCGCCGATGGATAGGAATCTTTTGGATGCTGCTAGTGGGGGAGCACTAGTTGATAAGACCCCAACTGCTGCCAAGCAACTCATTGAGAATATGTCATTGAATTCCCAGCAGTTTACTACTAGAAGAAATTCAGTTGAGACAAGAGGTGTGCATGAGATCCATAGTTCATCTTCCAACCAGGCTGCCCTTGAGAATATATTGGATGAGCTGACTTCCTTTGTAAGGCAATTGGCAATAGACAGAGTTCAGCCTGCAAAGTTATGTAGCATCTGCAATTCACCTGAGCACCCACATGATCCATGCCCCATCCAGAGGGAAGAGTTTGTCAGTGAAGTATCTCAAGCTTATGCAGTTAATCCATTTAATCAAGGAAACAGTCAGAATCGGTACAGCACTCCAGACCTCTCTACTAATAGGTACCATCCCAACTGAAGGAATCAACCTAATCTGCGGTATGGGAACTCATCCCAACAACAACCGATGGTACCTCAGAATCCTCCAGTGACCACTTCTGCACCTTCTGGACCTTCATTAGAAGATATGATCAAGCAAATGGCTGCAAATAACCTCCAGTTTCAGCAGCAGGTTGCAGCTTCACAGGCACAGTTTCAGCAGCAAACAAGTGCTAGCAATCAAGATTTGAGGACACAGATTGGACAGCTGGCCACAAACATAAATAATATACAGCAAGGTCAAGGGACAACCCAGCTGCCAGCACAACCAGTGATAAATCCTAATGCCTCCAATCCTAATGTGAGTGCTATATCTCTGAGATCTGGAAAAGTTATTGAGGCCACTTCTGAAAAAGATGAAGAATCTGTTGAGGTAACTCCTGAGCCTATTGTTGAAGTTGAAGTTGAGAAAGTGTACAGACCACCAATCCCATTCCCACACAGATTACAGAAAAATAAGAAGGTTGGTGGTGAAGACAAGGAAAAGGAGATTCTTGATGTTTTCAGAAAAGTAGCTGTAAATATTCCTCTCCTAGCTGTGATCAAGCAAGTGCCCAAGTATGCCAAATTTTTGAAGGATCTATGCACCAACAAGAGGAAGATGAAGAATAATGAGAGGGTTGACTTGGGGAGAAATGTCTCAGCTCTTATCCAGTCTAGGCCTGCACCAGAGAGAGTTGCTGTTTTAGCCCCTACTCAGGCACTACCACAGAAGTGCAAGGATCCAGGCACCTTCACTATTCCATGCACTATTGGGGACAGGAAGTTTGAAAACTGCATGTTGGACTTGGGAGCATCAATCAATGTCATGCCTACCTCCATCTTTAACAACCTTGATCTTGGGCCATTGCAGTACACAGGTCTTACCATCCAGTTGGCTAACAGGACCAGTGCCCGACCCATGGGAATGGTAGAGGATGTGCTAGTGCAAGTTGATGATTTGATCTTCCCTGCGGACTTCTACATCCTAGACATGGCAGGAGAGACACCTTCCAGTAGATCACCTATAATCTTGGGCAGACCATTCATGATGACATCCAAGACTAAGATTGATGTGTATGATGGGACTATGTCTATGGAGTTTGGTGGTATTGTGGCCAAGTTCAAGATCTTTGATGCTATGAAACACCCAGTGGAGGAGCACTCTGTTTTCCACTTAGAGTTACTTTCTGAGCTTATTGAGGATACCCATGAGGACTTTGTTTCAGATTTTCCTTTCATTTCTGGTTTTGATGATGTATATACTTGTACTAACTGTACTGACACTAACCCTTGTTCTGTTTGTTCTGAGTTTCTGGATTCAACCTTTGATGCAAACCAAGGATGATGTCCAATTTGAGGCCAAATTAATATTTTTGATGAAAATTTTATTTTCATTGTGGTGAACCCGTATGCTAGATTTGGTCATATCTTGAGCTACGAATCTCCGATTGATGCATTCTTTGGTGCGTTGGAAAGCTTAGGTAATTATCTACAAATCATATCACAAGACTCTTGACCAAATTCGGCTTCTATCATGGTGAAAAATGGCTGCAAGTTTAATACGAATTCTTGGACCTTAAATGAGTTATATGTTAATTGGGCTACACTAAGCTTGATGAATGAGAAAGGCCCATTATGAATGGTGGTTGGCACGTTTTTGGAACTTACAAAGGAGAGCAACCTTTGGCTTGCATGCCTAGGTAACTCCTTTAGAAGTTATGGAACCACTTTTATTATTTTCTTAAGTAGGATAGTTATGTTCTTTTAATAACCACTTAGTGGAGAGTTATGTCTAGTTATTAGGAGTTTATGTCATCTTATGATGACCTTTGGTTTTTATTTCCCTATGCTATATGTACACACCTATTACATGATGAATGATAACTTTGAGTTCATTTTGGATTGATTCCAATTGTGAGAGTGTTTTCTCTCTTGGGTTCTTCATTGAGCCAACCCTTGTTCTTATCAAGAATCCAAGATTCTTGTGGTGAACCTCACATTGGCTTATCAAATCCCCTTGGATTTGTGGCGCCTACCTCCCATTTCTCATCTTATCCAATTTTGTATTTCATCTTCTTCTACAATTTTTCTTGGTCACTCAAGGATAGATCCGAAAATATATATGTTCCTTGTTAGGATCATATCATTTGGTATCAGAGCCATCCTTCCTAGAGTGACTTATGATTTTGTTTTTTCAATTTTTTTCGGAAGTTTAATTTTTCTTAGTGGGTTCTTCATGGAGTCACTAATGAAGAAAAATGATGCCAAGAAAATGGAGGATCTTTTCTATTCTAGATGCTATGTGAAGGACAAGATATGTAGCTTGGTCATTGATAGAAAGGGTTACATCAACCTAGCTAGTACCACCATGGTGCAAAAGTTGGGACTTCCTCTTCTAGAGCATCCACAACCGTATGTCATTTGGAGCATCCCGGAGTTTAGTGATTTTGGTGACTTGATGGTGAACAAACAAGTACGAGTGCCATTCCGGATTGGGAGATATGAAGATGACATTTTATGTGATGTGGTGCCCATGGAAACGAAGCACTTGTTACTTGGGCGTCCATGGAGGATTGAACGACAAGCGAAATATGATGTCTACAACAATAGGTACTCATTTGTATTTAATAATCGTAAAATTACTCTTGGATCATTGTCACCAAAACAAGTGTATGAAGATCAAATGTACTTGAAAGGAGAGAGTGAGAGAAAAAGAATGATTGAGAAAACAATAAAAGAAGAGTGTTCGGTGAATGAGGAAAGCAAAGAAGGAGAAGTAATAAAAAAAGAAAGCCATGAGAAAAAGGTAGAAGAAAAGGGAATGGAGGAAAACAAACAGAATGAAAACGATGTTGAGAAAAAGGTGGAGACTGCATTTTTTGAAGGGGAAAATAAAAAGAAAAAAATTGAGGCAAAGGTTGAAAGAAGAATTGAGAGTCTTCCTATAAAAGAAAATAAGGTGAAGGGAGCAATGTTAGCAAGGCAGCCTATATATATCTTTCTATGTAAAGATGCTTGTTTGACTACTAATGCAAACTCTTTGCCTAGAGGTGATGACTCTATTTTGAAGGAAGTTGAAGAAACAATTCCAAGAGAGGTGCCCCATGGATTCAAAATGGTTGTGTTTGACCCCGGAGGATAAAGAAGACTCCTTAAGGCAATAAATTCGAGGTCGAATTCTTTTCAAGAGGGAGGGAATGATGCAAACCAAGGATGATGTCCAATTTGAGGCCAAATTAATATTTTTGATGAAAATTTTATTTTCATTGTGGTGAACCCGTATGCTAGATTTGGTCATATCTTGAGCTACGAATCTCCGATTGATGCATTCTTTGGTGCGTTGGAAAGCTTAGGTAATTATCTACAAATCATATCACAAGACTCTTGACCAAATTCGGCTTCTATCATGGTGAAAAATGGCTGCAAGTTTAATACGAATTCTTGGACCTTAAATGAGTTATATGTTAATTGGGCTACACTAAGCTTGATGAATGAGAAAGGCCCATTATGAATGGTGGTTGGCACGTTTTTGGAACTTACAAAGGAGAGCAACCTTTGGCTTGCATGCCTAGGTAACTCCTTTAGAAGTTATGGAACCACTTTTATTATTTTCTTAAGTAGGATAGTTATGTTCTTTTAATAACCACTTAGTGGAGAGTTATGTCTAGTTATTAGGAGTTTATGTCATCTTATGATGACCTTTGGTTTTTATTTCCCTATGCTATATGTACACACCTATTACATGATGAATGATAACTTTGAGTTCATTTTGGATTGATTCCAATTGTGAGAGTGTTTTCTCTCTTGGGTTCTTCATTGAGCCAACCCTTGTTCTTATCAAGAATCCAAGATTCTTGTGGTGAACCTCACATTGGCTTATCAAATCCCCTTGGATTTGTGGCGCCTACCTCCCATTTCTCATCTTATCCAATTTTGTATTTCATCTTCTTCTACAATTTTTCTTGGTCACTCAAGGATAGATCCGAAAATATATATGTTCCTTGTTAGGATCATATCAACCTTGTAGGGTGATAGTGATAGTGATAGTGAGATTGGAGTTGTCTGTTCTGCAGAAGTCCGTGGCATCATGGCTACTCCCAATGCACCATCTGTTGAGCAGCCACCATCCTTAGAGCTCAAGCCACTCCCAGATAACCTGAAGTATGCTTACCTAGAGACAAATGAAAGACTTCCAGTCATCATTTCTTCCAGCCTTGACTCTGACCAGGAAGCAAGACTATTGGAGGTTCTGAAGAAGCACAAGAAGGCTATTGGGTGGACATTGGCTGATATTCCAGGAA
Organism: Sophora flavescens; assembly: GCA_030762895.1. NCBI lineage: Eukaryota > Viridiplantae > Streptophyta > Magnoliopsida > Fabales > Fabaceae > Sophora > Sophora flavescens. The sequence goes on from JAUPTC010001483.1 coordinate 6,640, forward strand.
TTAGCCCCTCCAGATGCATGCACAAAATTCTATTGGAGGATGGGGCTAAGCCAGTCAGACAGGCCCAAAGGCGACTTAACCCACTGATTCTGGATGTGGTGAAGAAAGAGGTGACTAAGCTTCTACAGGCAGGTATTATGTACCCCATCTCTGATAGTACTTGGGTAAGTCCGGTGCAAGTTGTACCAAAGAAGTCTGGTCTAACAGTAGTTAGGAATGAAAATAATGAGCTTGTGCCTACTAGAGTCCAGAATAGCTGGCGAGTTTGTATAGACTATAGGAAGTTGAACCAGGCCACCAGAAAGGATCATTTTCCTTTGCCGTTCATAGATCAGATGCTGGATCGGCTGGCTAGTCAATCTCATTATTGTTTCCTAGATGGCTTTTCCGGGTATTTCCAGATTCATATTGCCCCTGAGGATCAGGAAAAGACCACCTTCACGTGCCCCTTCGGTACGTTTGCTTATAGGAGGATGCCATTTGGCCTTTGTAATGCTCCTGGCACCTTTCAAAGATGCATGCTTAGCATTTTCTCTGAATTTATTGAAAATTGCATAGAGGTGTTCATGGATGATTTTCTCGTATATGGCTCCTCATTTGATGCATGTCTGCATAGTCTGAGTCTAGTTCTACAAAGATGTATTGAGACTGATTTGATTTTGAATTATGAGAAATGTCACTTTATGGTAGAACAGGGGATAGTTTTGGGTCATGTAATTTCTAAAGAGGGTATTTCTGTAGATCCTGCAAAAATTGATGTGATTTCTTCATTGCCTTACCCATCTTGCGTACGCGAGATCCGTTCTTTTCTTGGACATGCAGGTTTCTACAGGCGCTTTATCAAGGACTTCAGCAAGATAGCAGTGCCATTGTCAAACCTGCTGAATAATGATGCCCTGTTCCAGTTTGATGAAAAGTGCAAGAAAGCATTTGACTATCTAAAAAAAGCATTGACTTCTACCCCTGTCATCCAGCCCCCAGACTGGACACTCCCTTTTGAACTAATGTGTGATGCTTCCAATTTTCTTTGTGGGAGCAGCTTCCGGCACAAAGGGTGGGCAAGGTTGCCCATGTAATTCATTATGCTTCTAGGACATTAGATCTGCCGCAGTCCAAATTACACCACCACCGAGAAAGAAGCGCTATTGTTGTATTTGCACTTGACAAATTTAGGTCATATTTGCTAGGTTCTAGGGTCATTGTTTTTCCGACCATGCAGCTCTGAAATATCTCATTAAAGAAACCGAAGCTAAGCCAAGACCGATCCGGTGGATGCTTTTGCTCCAAGAATTCAATGTGGAGATAAAGGATAAAAGTGGAGCTGAAAATTTGGTAGTGAGATCACTTGAGCCGGATAGCAAGGGATGAGGATACTTCTCCCATCCAAGATGATTTCCCCGATGAGAGACTTTTACATCTGTATGGGGTAACCCCCTGGTTTTGCGACATTGTAAATTTTCTTGTTGCTGGTGTTGTTCCTGCAGGTACAAGTAGACATAAGTTCCACAAGCTCAAAAGCGATGCGAAGTACTATGTGTGGGATGATCCCTACCTGTGGAAGTTTTGCAGTGATCAGGTGATTCGGAGGTGTATCCCCGATCATGAGACAGAGTCCATCCTGCATTTCTCTCATGCCTCTCCAGTTGGAGGACATTTTGGACCACATAGGACAGCAAGAAAAGTCCTGGATTCTAGGTTTTACTGGCCCACAATTTTTAGAGATGCCTATGAGGTATACAGGAATTGTAAATAATGTCAAATAACAGGCCCTGCCATCACTCGTAGGAGTGAGATGCCTCAGCAGCCCATGCTCTTTTGTGAGGTCTTTGATGTGTGGGGGATGGATTTTATGGGTCCTTTCCCTCCTTCTTTTGGTTTTGTATATATTCTTTTGGCTGTAGATTATGTTTCAAAGTGGGTGGAACCAATCCCCACTAGGACTAACGATGCTCAAATTGTTTCCAAATTTGTTAGGTCCAACATTTTTTGCAGGTTTGGCATCCCTAAGGCCATCATCAGTGTCCAGGGCGCACACTTGAATGAGAACCATGGAGGCCTTACTCGAGAAATATGGGGTTGTACATAGAGTGTCCACTGCTTACCATCCCCAAACCAATGGCCGGCTGAAATATCAAATAGGGAGATCAAGCAAATTCTAGAGAAGATGGTGCAGCCTAATAGAAAGGAATGGAGCCGCCGTCTCGAAAAGACGCATTGTGGGCCTGAGAGGACTGCTTTCAAGACCCCTATAGGAATGTCCCCATTTTCGGCTTGTTTTTGGTAAGGCATGTCACCTCCCGGTGGAAATTGAGCACCGTGCATATTGGGCGGTAAAGTGTTGTAACATGGACATGAAGAAATCGGTGTTGAAAGAAAGCTGCGATTTGAAGCAACTTGAGGAGCTTAGGCTAGAAGCCTATGAAAGCTCCAGGATTTATAAAGAAAAAACAAAACTTTTTCATGATAGGATGATTGTTAGAAAAGAATTTTCTGTGGGCCAGCTGGTGTTATTGTTTAACTCCCGCCTGGAATTGATGGCTGGGAAACTTAGGTCCAAATGGGATGGCCCCTTTGTTGTGACTAATGTGTTTCCTTATGGTGCAGTAGAGATTACACGTGCAGGTGCCCACAAGCCATTCAAGGTTAACGGGCAGCGGCTGAAGCCATTCCATGGTGTGGATACTGGTGTTCCTGTGGATGCAATTGTTGAATAGCTCTCCTTGGATGCTCCCACCTATACTGACACTTGATCAGGGAGTTTCCTTTCCTTTCCCTCACTCTGATTTTATAGTTCTGTTGTTCATTGGGGACAATGCATGTTTTAAGTGTGGGGGAGGGAACTAGTTGTAGTTTTTCCTTTTCTTTGAATAAAACTCCTGAATAATTTGAGAAGCTCAGGAGTATTTGTGTGTTGAGTCTTTTGTTGGCAAGTTTGATGGATTTTGATTGATGTTGCACAGATTGCTTGCATGATTGATATGTGATGATTCCCCCTAGGCTGAAAAATTTTTGAGTTTGAAAAGTGATTCCCATGTGAAATTGAAAACTGAACTTTGGGATTTTGTTATGATGGCATGATTTATGATAAGTTTGGGGTGATAGGAAGCACACACTAGGGATAGAATCTCTTTCAAACAATTTGCATGAATGTCTAGGTGAGGTTTTGAGCCTCCAACATGTTTTTGACTGTGTGAAAATCACTTTCAAGTTGCACTTTCCTGAATTTGCTTGAATCTCTTTTTGGTTTGCATGATTATGTGTTTGCTTCAGATGATTTAGGCATTTTCTTTGTAAATAGCTACTTAGCCTAAAAATAACCAATTCCTAATGCATGTTCCCTAGTTAGCCCCATTGAGCCTATTAGCCTGTTAATTCTTGATAACCTAATGTTATAAACCCAAAAATCTGGAAAACCATGTTAACCCGATCTTAGGATTAGGAGAGCATGTAATCTTAGAATGGGTGCAAGAAACTAAAGTTTGGGGTGGCTGCAAGGTGTAATATGTTGTTGGGATTGAGAAAAAAAAATACAATAAAAAGGATGGAGCCAAATGCTTGTAAAAAAAAAAGAGAAGAAAAAGAAAAGAGAAGTGTAAAAATGATAAAAATAAAAGAGGCTGGAGTCACCCAAAGCATAAAGGAAAATGAAGAAAGGAACTTGAGTAGAAATTCAAAGTGTAAATAATGTTCATGCTCTCTTAGTTCCTAGGGTCTTCAGCCTAGTACCTTTGTATATCCTACCCTTAGCCAGGCCCCATTACAACCCATAAAAAGACCTTTTGATGTTGCTTGCATGTTTTCTGTGGGAACCATTTGTGAGATGAAAATCAAATTTTTGGGAAGTGCTCTTAAAAGTGAAACTGAGTGCAATGTTAATAGCTTGACACAAATTGAGTGATTGAGTGAACACTAAATGCCCTTGTGAGGAAGGCAGTTGTTTGGAATTGGTGATCTCCCTCTTGTGTGTAACTTGGATCCCCTGCTTAGATTTTTGATTGTCTGAATGATGAAATTCTCAAATGCTTAGAATAAATGAATGTGGGGATTGCTTTGTTTGGAAGGGGGGACATTGAAGAAAACTGTTTTGATGTGTTGCTTGAATTTGTGCAAGGTTGATTGAATCTTTTAAGCTTGCCAGGTCTTGAGTCTTTTTGATTTTTGAGTCTTAGTTTGCTTGGGGACAAGCAAAGTTTAAGTTTGGGGTATTTTGATAAGCCTCTGACTCATCTAGTTTATTGGCTAGTATGACCAGGGTTTTGTGCAAATTATATCCTATTTTCACCCAAATTAGATTAGATTGTCCTCAAGCAAGGTTTTGAGTCTCTAGAGTATTTTTAGGTTAATTTAGCTAGTTTTGAGTCAAATAATACACTTATAGTTGTGTCTTTGTTTTCAGGTTAAGTTGGAAGTCAAGAAAATAAAGAAATAGGGGATTCACCTCGTGAACATCTCTTCGCCTCGCGACCCCGAAGCTGACTGTTCCAAGAAAATGCAAGGTCTCTGGTTCGCCCCGCGAAGAAGATCTCGCCCCGCGAGTCACCCAAGTCTGAAAAGTCAGAGACGATCACGGCTTGCCCGTGTTGAAGGTCACGACTGTGGCAGTTTTGAAGTTGAAGAGTCTCGCCTCGCGAGCATCCATTCGCCTCGCGAGCCCGGGAAGTCGAAAGCATCACGGTTGCCCCCGATATTCATAACGGGCGTAATAAGAAGACTCTTCAGTGCCTCGCCTCGCGAAGGTGTGTTCGCCTCGTGAGAATACCAAAGGTTGCAGACTGTTCACAGGATTCGCGTCGCGAGAGAGGCTTCGCCTCGCGAGTAGACTTAATTTCTGATTAGTATAAAGAGCTGTTCTGAACAGATTGTAGAGACTTTTGCTTCCCATTGAACCGTTTAGATTTTTGGAGCCATGTGATTCGTTGTAAAGTTGTTGGGAAAAGAGGTGCAACACGAGGACTTCGGAGGTCACCCATCCTAGTACTACTCTCGCCAAGCACGCTTCACTACGTTCATGGGATCCTGCATTAGTGCTAGTATGATCCACCTGTTAGTCTACGCGCGATCAAATCCTTTATTCGCTTACTTACCTCGACGTGCCGAGCCCGTTACCCCTGGTTTCGGTCAGATCCCTCCGGATGGGGCTTCCGAGACATCGGGACATGCCTTAATTACCAGATTTGTTTTCACGTGCTCCGAATGACCTGAATTTTGGCAGGGTGGCAGGAAAAAATCCATGGAACGAGGCCCATCGGTCCGTTGGACCCATGGGCACCACCCGATTCTGGCCAAACGGCGCCATCTCGGTCACTTTTCCTATTTTCGAAGTATTTTCTCCGCATCATAATTACCAGGACGGGTGCGGCTTTCTGACAGTCGTGGTCCCATAATTTTTAAAATTCATTTGACACTGTTTCCAACTTTTACGGCATCTTCCGGTGGGTCTTTATGCTGGGGTTTGGCGTTTCCGCGGTCCGGAGGGCCCCGCACCGCCGACCGGCGGGGGCACTCGTTTGAGGCCGTTTACGGTCTCCCGCCTTCGGTGTTTCGGCAACCCCGGATTTCCGGAGCCATGCTCTGGTTCGGCCGGTAAAGTTGTTGGGAAAAAGAGGTGCAACACGAGGACTTCCCTGGAGGTCACCCATCCTAGTACTACTCTCGCCCAAGCACGCTTCACTACGGAGTTCTGATGGGATCCGGTGCATTAGTGCTGGTATGATCGCACCTGTTAGTCTACGCGCGATCAAATCCTTTATACGCTTACTTACCGCGACGTGCCGAGCTTCCGTTACCCCTCGGGTTTCCGGATGGGGCTTCCGAGACATCAGGGACATGCCGGTAATTAACAGATTTGTTTTCACGTGCTCCGAATGACCTGAATTTTGGCAGGGTGGCAGGAAAAAATCCATGGAACGAGGCCCATTGGTCCGTTGGACCCATGGGCACCACCCGATTCTGGCCAAACGGCGCCGTCTCGGTCACTTTTCCTATTTTCGAAGTATTTTCTCCGCATCATAATTACCAGGACGAGTGCGGCTTTCTGACAGTCGTGGTCCCATATTTTTTAAAATTCATTTGACACTGTTTCCAACTTTTCCGGCATCTTCCGGTGGGTCTTTTTGCTGGGGTTTGGCGTTTCCGCGGTCCGGAGGGCCCCGCACCGCCGACCGGCGGGGGCACTCGTTTGAGGCCGTTTACGGTCTCCCGCCTTCGGTGTTTCGGCGACCCCGGATTTCCGGAGCCATGCTCTGGTTCGGCCGGTAAAGTTGTTGGGAAAAAGAGGTGCAACACGAGGACTTCCCTGGAGGTCACCCATCCTAGTACTACTCTCGCCCAAGCACGCTTCACTACGGAGTTCTGATGGGATCCGGTGCATTGGTGCTGGTATGATCGCACCTGTTAGTCTACGCGCGATCAAATCCTTTATACGCTTACTTACCGCGACGTGCCGAGCTTCCGTTACCCCTCGGGTTCCGGTCAGGCTCCGCTTCCGGATGGGGCTTCCGAGACATCAGGGACATGCCGGTAATTAACAGATTTGTTTTCACGTGCTCCGAATGACCTGAATTTTGGCAGGGTGTGATAAGCCTCTGGCTCATCTAGTTTATTGGCTAGTATGACCAGGGTTTTGTGCAAATTATATCCTATTTTCACCCAAATTAGATTAGATTGTCCTCAAGCAAGGTTTTGAGTCTCTAGAGTAGTTTTAGGTTAATTTAGCTAGTTTTGAGTCAAATAATACACTTATAGTTGTGTCTTTGTTTTCAGGTTAAGTTGGAAGTCAAGAAAATAAAGAAACAGGGGATTCGCCTCGCGAACATCTCTTCGCCTCGCGACCCCGAAGCTGACTGTTCCAAGAAAATGCAAGGTCTCTGGTTCGCCCCGCGAAGAAGATCTCGCCCCGCGAGTCACCCAAGTCTGAAAAGTCAGAGACGATCTCGGCTTGCCCGTGTTGAAGGTCACGAGTGTGGCAGTTTTGAAGTTGAAGAGTCTCGCCTCGCGAGCATCCATTCGCCTCGCGAGCCTGGAAGTCTGAAAGCATCACGGTTGGCCCCTGGTATTCATAACGGGCGTAATAAGAAGACTCTTCAGTGCCTCGCCTCGCGAAGGTGTGTTCGCCACGCGAGAATACCAAAGGTTGCAGACTGTTCACAGGATTCGCGTCGCGAGAGAGGCTTCGCCTCGCGAGTAGACTTAATTTCTGATTAGTATAAATAGTTGTTCTGAACAGATTGTAGAGACTTTTGCTTCTCCATTGTTCTGTTTACATTTCTTTTCTGTGTGTTTGCGTTTTTTTTACATGGAGAGCTAAATTCTTAGATTAATCTACTGTATGAGAATTCCATATACTTGAGGTTTTGTAAATCCCTATTTTAATTGCTTTTCCCTTTTCAATACCATATTATACATTTCTGTTTGTTATTTCAGGAGTGTGTAGTATTGTATTGATTTGTTTCAGTGATGTTATTTTCCTATACTTAATCGCGTTTGTTATTTCGCGTGCGTTCATTCATGTTCGTTTGTTCATGAGAGCTTAACCCCGTTTGTTATTTCGGGAATAGGAACCTACATCCGTAGTAGTGATTACGTTGTTAGTTGTTGCTATAACTGAAAGGGGATTAGAATCTGCTTAGGGCTTGGGATTACATGAACCAAGGATAGTTGGGAATTCGAGACAGTAGATTAATCGTTGTTTGCTATTTGATAATCTCTTTAAACTGCCCTGTTTTTAATTGCTCTGTTTTGCTTGTTACTTATTTGCATCCAAACCAACCCCCCCCCCCCCCCCAAACTGATTTTTGTGAAAAATAACACTTTAAGAGTCCTTGAGAGACGACATCCGAGTTGTCGCCCTAAACTACAGTTTTAAAACCCGCTCGTCTTTTTTGGCGCGTGCGCGACAGCGCGACCAAAAATTGGCGCCGTTGCCGGGGACTCTGAGTTGTTATTTTTTGCATTTTTTTATTTTCTTTCTTTCTTTTATTTTCTGTTTTTGTTTTGAATTGGTCTGGCTACTAGGTCTAATTGCCCTGAACTGTGTGATTTTGACCCGGAAATTGAAAGAACACTGTCCGTAGAGAATTTCGGGCTAGCACTAGTAGTGATTCCAATTTCAAAACTGTTTTTGAAAACATGGGAGATCAAAGGACATTAAGACAGCTTGCTACCCCTGATGTAAATTACAATGGATTGTGTATTTCATATCCTGGTGCTGACACTCCTTTTGAACTGAAATCTGGTTTCATTCACTTGTTGCCCAAGTTTAATGGTCTTGCAGGTGAGGATCCACACAAGCACTTGAAGGAATTCCAAGTTGTATGCTCCACAACCTCGAGATCAGAGGGAGTCACTGAGGATAGTATCAAGCTGAAGGCTTTTCCGTTTTCACTCCAGGGAGCTGCAAAGGATTGGTTATTGTATCTTGAGCCCAACTCCATCACCACTTGGAATGATTTGAAGAGGGTTTTTCTAGAAAGATACTTTCCTGCTTCAAGAGCTGCTTCAATAAGAAAAGAAATATGTGGCATCAGGCAAGGGAATGAATCGCTAGCTGAATATTGGGAAAGGTTCAAGCATTTGGTGTCCAGTTGCCCCCAAAGATCGGATATCCGAACAACTCCTGATCCAGTACTTTTATGAAGGATTGCTGCCGATGGATAGGAATCTTTTGGATGCTGCTAGTGGGGGAGCACTAGTTGATAAGACCCCAACTGCTGCCAAGCAACTCATTGAGAATATGTCATTGAATTCCCAGCAGTTTACTACTAGAAGAAATTCAGTTGAGACAAGAGGTGTGCATGAGATCCATAGTTCATCTTCCAACCAGGCTACCCTTGAGAATAGATTGGATGAGCTGACTTCCTTTGTAAGGCAATTGGCAATAGACAGTTCAGCCTGCAAAGTTATGTAGCATCTGCAATTCACCTGAGCAACCACACGATCCATGCCCCATCCAGAGGGAAGAGTTTGTCAGTGAAGTATCTCAAGCTTATGCAGTTAATCCATTTAATCAAGGAAACAGTCAGAATCGGTACAGCACTCCAGACCTCTCTACCAATAGGTACCATCCCAACTGGAGGAATCATCCTAATCTGCGGTATGGGAACTCATCCCAACAACAACCGATGGTACCTCAGAATCCTCCAGTGACCACTTCTGCACCTTCTGGACCTTCATTAGAAGATATGATCAAGCAAATGGCTGCAAATAACCTCCAGTTTCAGCAGCAGGTTGCAGCTTCACAGGCACAGTTTCAGCAGCAAACAAGTGCTAGCATTCAAGATTTGAGGACACAGATTGGACAGCTGGCCACAAACATAAATAATATACAGCAAGGTCAAGGGACAACCCAGCTGCCAGCACAACCAGTGATAAATCCTAATGCCTCCAATCCTAATGTGAGTGCTATATCTCTGAGATCTGGAAAAGTTATTGAGGCCACTTCTGAAAAAGATGAAGAATCTGTTGAGGTAACTCCTGAGCCTATTGTTGAAGTTGAAGTTGAGAAAGTGTACAGACCACCAATCCCATTCCCACACAGATTACAGAAAAATAAGAAGGTTGGTGGTGAAGACAAGGAAAAGGAGATTCTTGATGTTTTCAGAAAAGTAGCTGTAAATATTCCTCTCCTAGCTGTGATCAAGCAAGTGCCCAAGTATGCCAAATTTTTGAAGGATCTATGCACCAACAAGAGGAAGATGAAGAATAATGAGAGGGTTGACTTGGGGAGAAATGTCTCAGCTCTTATCCAGTCTAGGCCTGCACCAGAGAGAGTTGCTGTTTTAGCCCCTACTCAGGCACTACCACAGAAGTGCAAGGATCCAGGCACCTTCACTATTCCATGCACTATTGGGGACAGGAAGTTTGAAAACTGCATGTTGGACTTGGGAGCATCAATCAATGTCATGCCTACCTCCATCTTTAACAACCTTGATCTTGGGCCATTGCAGTACACAGGTCTTACCATCCAGTTGGCTAACAGGACCAGTGCCCGACCCATGGGAATGGTAGAGGATGTGCTAGTGCAAGTTGATGATTTGATCTTCCCTGCGGACTTCTACATCCTAGACATGGCAGGAGAGACACCTTCCAGTAGATCACCTATAATCTTGGGCAGACCATTCATGATGACATCCAAGACTAAGATTGATGTGTATGATGGGACTATGTCTATGGAGTTTGGTGGTATTGTGGCCAAGTTCAAGATCTTTGATGCTATGAAACACCCAGTGGAGGAGCACTCTGTTTTCCACTTAGAGTTGCTTTCTGAGCTTATTGAGGATACCCATGAGGACTTTGTTTCAGATTTTCCTTTCATTTCTGGTTTTGATGATGTATATACTTGTACTAACTGTACTGACACTAACCCTTGTTCTGTTTGTTCTGAGTTTCTGGATTCAACCTTGCAGGGTGATAGTGATAGTGATAGTGAGATTGGAGTTGTCTGTTCTGCAGAAGTCCGTGGCATCATGGCTACTCCCAATGCACCATCTGTTGAGCAGCCACCATCCTTAGAGCTCAAGCCACTCCCAGATAACCTGAAGTATGCTTACCTAGAGACAAATGAAAGACTTCCAGTCATCATTTCTTCCAGCCTTGACTCTGACCAGGAAGCAAGACTATTGGAGGTTCTGAAGAAGCACAAGAAGGCTATTGGGTGGACATTGGCTGATATTCCAGGAATTAGCCCCTCCAGATGCATGCACAAAATTCTATTGGAGGATGGGGCTAAGCCAGTCAGACAGGCCCAAAGGCGACTTAACCCACTGATTCTGGATGTGGTGAAGAAAGAGGTGACTAAGCTTCTACAGGCAGGTATTATGTACCCCATCTCTGATAGTACTTGGGTAAGTCCGGTGCAAGTTGTACCAAAGAAGTCTGGTCTAACAGTAGTTAGGAATGAAAATAATGAGCTTGTGCCTACTAGAGTCCAGAATAGCTGGCGAGTTTGTATAGACTATAGGAAGTTGAACCAGGCCACCAGAAAGGATCATTTTCCTTTGCCGTTCATAGATCAGATGCTGGATCGGCTGGCTGGTCAATCTCATTATTGTTTCCTAGATGGCTTTTCCGGGTATTTCCAGATTCATATTGCCCCTGAGGATCAGGAAAAGACCACCTTCACGTGCCCCTTCGGTACGTTTGCTTATAGGAGGATGCCATTTGGCCTTTGTAATGCTCCTGGCACCTTTCAAAGATGCATGCTTAGCATTTTCTCTGAATTTATTGAAAATTGCATAGAGGTGTTCATGGATGATTTTACTGTATATGGCTCCTCATTTGATGCATGTCTGCATAGTCTGAGTCTAGTTCTACAAAGATGTATTGAGACTGATTTGATTTTGAATTATGAGAAATGTCACTTTATGGTAGAACAGGGGATAGTTTTGGGTCATGTAATTTCTAAAGAGGGTATTTCTGTAGATCCTGCAAAAATTGATGTGATTTCTTCATTGCCTTACCCATCTTGCGTACGCGAGATCCGTTCTTTTCTTGGACATGCAGGTTTCTACAGGCGCTTTATCAAGGACTTCAGCAAGATAGCACTGCCATTGTCAAACCTGCTGAAGAATGATGCCCTGTTCCAGTTTGATGAAAAGTGCAAGAAAGCATTTGACTATCTAAAAAAAGCATTGACTTCTACCCCTGTCATCCAGCCCCCAGACTGGACACTCCCTTTTGAACTAATGTGTGATGCTTCCAATTTTGTTGTGGGAGCAGTTCTGGCACAAAGGGTGGGCAAGGTTGCCCATGTAATTCATTATGCTTCTAGGACATTAGATGCTGCACAGTCAAATTACACCACCACTGAGAAAGAACTGCTAGCTGTTGTATTTGCACTTGACAAATTTAGGTCATATTTGCTAGGTTCTAGGGTCATTGTTTTTACTGACCATGCAGCTCTGAAATATCTGTTAAAGAAACCAGAAGCTAAGCCAAGACTGATCCGGTGGATGCTTTTGCTCCAAGAATTCAATGTGGAGATAAAGGATAAAAGTGGAGCTGAAAATTTGGTAGCAGATCACTTGAGCCGGATAGCAAGGGATGAGGATACTTCTCCCATCCAAGATGATTTCCCTGATGAGAGACTTTTACATCTGTATGGGGTAACCCCCTGGTTTGCTGACATTGTAAATTTTCTTGTTGCTGGTGTTGTTCCTGCAGGTACAAGTAGACATAAGTTCCACAAGCTCAAAAGCGATGCGAAGTACTATGTGTGGGATGATCCCTACCTGTGGAAGTTTTGCAGTGATCAGGTGATTCGGAGGTGTATCCCCGATCATGAGACAGAGTCCATCCTGCATTTCTCTCATGCCTCTCCAGTTGGAGGACATTTTGGACCACAGAGGACAGCAAGAAAAGTCCTGGATTCTAGGTTTTACTGGCCCACAATTTTTAGAGATGCCTATGAGGTATACAGGAATTGTAAATAATGTCAAATAACAGGCCCTGCCATCACTCGTAGGAGTGAGATGCCTCAGCAGCCCATGCTCTTTTGTGAGGTCTTTGATGTGTGGGGGATGGATTTTATGGGTCCTTTCCCTCCTTCTTTTGGTTTTGTATATATTCTTTTGGCTGTAGATTATGTTTCAAAGTGGGTGGAACCAATCCCCACTAGGACTAACGATGCTCAAATTGTTTCCAAATTTGTTAGGTCCAACATTTTTTGCAGGTTTGGCATACCTAAGGCCATCATCAGTGACCAGGGCGCACACTTCTGTAACAGAACCATGGAGGCCTTACTCAGGAAATATGGGGTTGTACATAGAGTGTCCACTGCTTACCATCCCCAAACCAATGGCCAGGCTGAAATATCAAACAGGGAGATCAAGCAAATTCTAGAGAAGATGGTGCAGCCTAATAGAAAGGAATGGAGCCGCCGTCTGGAAGACGCACTGTGGGCACAGAGGACTGCTTTCAAGACCCCTATAGGAATGTCCCCATTTCGGCTTGTTTTTGGTAAGGCATGTCACCTCCCGGTGGAAATTGAGCACCGTGCATATTGGGCAGTAAAGTGTTGTAACATGGACATGAAGAAATCTGGTGTTGAAAGAAAACTGCAGTTGCAGCAACTTGAGGAGCTTAGGCTAGAAGCCTATGAAAGCTCCAGGATTTATAAAGAAAAAACAAAACTTTTTCATGATAGGATGATTGTTAGAAAAGAATTTTCTGTGGGCCAGCTGGTGTTATTGTTTAACTCCCGCCTGAAATTGATGGCTGGGAAACTTAGGTCCAAATGGGATGGCCCCTTTGTTGTGACTAATGTGTTTCCTTATGGTGCAGTAGAGATTACACGTGCAGGTGCCCACAAGCCATTCAAGGTTAACGGGCAGCGGCTGAAGCCATTCCATGGTGTGGATACTGGTGTTCCTGTGGATGCAATTGTTGAGGAGCTCTCCTTGGATGCTCCCACCTACACTGATACTTGATCAGGGAGTTTCCTTTCCTTTCCCTCACTCTGATTTTATAGTTCTGTTGTTCATTGGGGACAATGCATGTTTTAAGTGTGGGGGAGGGAACTAGTTGTAGTTTTTCCTTTTCTTTGAATAAAACTCCTGAATAATTTGAGAAGCTCAGGAGTATTTGTGTGTTGAGTCTTTTGTTGGCAAGTTTGATGGATTTTGATTGATGTTGCACAGATTGCTTGCATGATTGATATGTGATGATTCCCCCTAGGCTGAAAAATTTTTGAGTTTGAAAAGTGATTCCCATGTGAAATTGAAAACTGAACTTTGGGATTTTGTTATGATGGCATGATTTATGATAAGTTTGGGGTGATAGGAAGCACACACTAGGGATAGAATCTCTTTCAAACAATTTGCATGAATGTCCAGGTGAGGTTTTGAGCCTCCAACATGTTTTTGACTGTGTGAAAATCACTTTCAAGTTGCACTTTCCTGAATTTGCTTGAATCTCTTTTTGGTTTGCATGATTATGTGTTTGCTTCAGATGATTTAGGCATTTTCTTTGTAAATAGCTACTTAGCCTAAAAATAACCAATTCCTAATGCATGTTCCCTAGTTAGCCCCATTGAGCCTATTAGCCTGTTAATTCTTGATAACCTAATGTTATAAACCCAAAAATCTGGAAAACCATGTTAACCCGATCTTAGGATTAGGAGAGCATGTAATCTTAGAATGGGTGCAAGAAACTAAAGTTTGGGGTGGCTGCAAGGTGTAATATGTTGTTGGGATTGAGAAAAAAAATACAATAAAAAGGATGGAGCCAAATGCTTGTAAAAAAAAAAAGAGAAGAAAAAGAAAAGAGAAGTGTAAAAATGATAAAAATAAAAGAGGCTGGAGTCACCCAAAGCATAAAGGAAAATGAAGAAAGGAACTTGAGTAGAAATTCAAAGTGTAAATAATGTTCATGCTCTCTTAGTTCCTAGGGTCTTCAGCCTAGTACCTTTGTATATCCTACCCTTAGCCAGGCCCCATTACAACCCATAAAAAGACCTTTTGATGTTGCTTGCATGTTTTCTGTGGGAACCATTTGTGAGATGAAAATCAAATTTTTGGGAAGTGCTCTTAAAAGTGAAACTGAGTGCAATGTTAATAGCCTGACACAAATTGAGTGATTGAGTGAACACTAAATGCCCTTGTGAGGAAGGCAGTTGTTTGGAATTGGTGATCTCCCTCTTGTGTGTAACTTGGATCCCCTGCTTAGATTTTTGATTGTCTGAATGATGAAATTCTCAAATGCTTAGAATAAATGAATGTGGGGATTGCTTTGTTTGGAAGGGGGGACATTGAAGAAAACTGTTTTGATGTGTTGCTTGAATTTGTGCAAGGTTGATTGAATCTTTTAAGCTTGCCAGGTCTTGAGTCTTTTTGATTTTTGAGTCTTAGTTTGCTTGGGGACAAGCAAAGTTTAAGTTTGGGGTATTTTGATAAGCATCTGGCTCATCTAGTTTATTGGCTAGTATGACCAGGGTTTTGTGCAAATTATATCCTATTTTCACCCAAATTAGATTAGATTGTCCTCAAGCAAGGTTTTGAGTCTCTAGAGTATTTTTAGGTTAATTTAGCTAGTTTTGAGTCAAATAATACACTTATAGTTGTGTCTTTGTTTTCAGGTTAAGTTGGAAGTCAAGAAAATAAAGAAACAGGGGATTCGCCTCGCGAACATCTCTTCGCCTCGCGACCCCGAAGCTGACTGTTCCAAGAAAATGCAAGGTCTCTGGTTCGCCCCGCGAAGAAGATCTCGCCCCGCGAGTCACCCAAGTCTGAAAAGTCAGAGACGATCACGGCTTGCCCGTGTTGAAGGTCACGGCTGTGGCAGTTTTGAAGTTGAAGAGTCTCGCCTCGCGAGCATCCATTCGCCTCGCGAGCCTGGAAGTCAGAAAGCATCACGGTTGGCCCCTGATATTCATAACGGGCGTAATAAGAAGACTCTTCAGTGCCTCGCCTCGCGAAGGTGTGTTTGCCTCGCGAGAATACCAAAGGTTGCAGACTGTTCACAGGATTCGCGTCGCGAGAGAGGCTTCGCCTCGCGAGTAGACTTAATTTCTGATTAGTATAAATAGCTGTTCTGAACAGATTGTAGAGACTTTTGCTTCTCCATTGTTCTGTTTACATTTCTTTTCTGTGTGTTTGCGTTTTTTTTACAAGGAGAGCTAAATTCTTAGATTAATCTACTGTATGAGAATTCCATATACTTGAGGTTTTGTAAATCCCTATTTTAATTGCTTTTCCCTTTTCAATACCATATTATACATTTCTGTTTGTTATTTCAGGAGTGTGTAGTATTGTATTGATTTGTTTCAGTGATGTTATTTTCCTATACTTAATCGCGTTTGTTATTTCGCGTGCGTTCATTCATGTTCGTTTGTTCATGAGAGCTTAACCCCGTTTGTTATTTCGGGAATAGGAACCTACATCCGTGGTAGTGATTACGTTGTTAGTTGTTGCTATAACTGAAAGGGGATTAGAATCTGCTTAGGGCTTGGGATTACATGAACCAAGGATAGTTGGGAATTCGAGACAGTAGATTAATCGTTGTTTGCTATTTGATAATCTCTTTAAACTGCCCTGTTTTTAATTGCTCTGTTTTTCTTGTTACTTATTTGCATCCAAACCAACCCCCCTCCCCCCAAACTGATTTTTGTGAAAAATAACACTTTAAGAGTCCTTGAGAGACGACATCCGAGTTGTCGCCCTAAACTACAGTTTTAAAACCCGCTCGTCCTTTTTGGCGCGTGCGCGACAGCGCGACCAGGGTGGCAGGAAAAAATCCATGGAACAAGGCCCATTTGTCCGTTGGACCCATGGGCACCACCCGATTCTGGCCAAACGGCGCCGTCTCGTTCACTTTTCCTATTTTCGAAGTATTTTCTCCGCATCATAATTACCAGGACGAGTGCGTCTTTCTGACAGTCGTGGTCCCATATTTTTTAAAATTCATTTGACACTGTTTCCAACTTTTCCGGCATCTTTCGGTGGGTCTTTATGCTGGGGTTTGGCGTTTCCGCGGTCCGGAGGGCCCCGCACCGCCGACCGGCGGGGGCACTCGTTTGAGGCCGTTTACGGTCTCCCGCCTTCGGTGTTTCGGCGACCCCGGATTTCCGGAGTCATGCTCTGGTTCGGCCGGTAAAGTTGTTGGGAAAAAGAGGTGCAACACGAGGACTTCCCTGGAGGTCACCCATCCTAGTACTACTCTCGCCCAAGCACGCTTCACTACGGAGTTCTGATGGGATCCGGTGCATTAGTGCTGGTATGATCGCACCTGTTAGTCTACGCGCGATCAAATCCTTTATACGCTTACTTACCGCGACGTGCCGAGCTTCCGTTACCCCTCGGGTTCCGGTCAGGATCCGCTTCCGGATGGGGCTTCCGAGACATCAGGGACATGCCGGTAATTAACAGATTTGTTTTCACGTGCTCCGAATGACCTGAATTTTGGCAGGGTGGCAGGAAAAAATCCATGGAACGAGGCCCATTTGTCCGTTGGACCCATGGGCACCACCCGATTCTGGCCAAATGGCGCCGTCTCGTTCACTTTTCCTATTTTCGAAGTATTTTCTCCGCATCATAATTACCAGGACGGGTGCGGATTTCTGACAGTCGTGGTCCCATATTTTTAAAAATTCATTTGACACTGTTTCCAACTTTTACGGTATCTTCCGGTGGGTCTTTATGCTGGGGTTTGGCGTTTCCGCGGTCCGGAGGGCCCCGCACCGCCGACCGGCGGGGGCACTCGTTTGAGGCCGTTTACGGTCTCCCGCCTTCGGTGTTTCGGCAACCCCGGATTTCCGGAGCCATGCTCTGGTTCGGCCGGTAAAGTTGTTGGAAAAAAGAGGTGCAACACGAGGACTTCCCTGGAGGTCACCGGTCCTAGTACTACTCTCGCCCAAGCACGCTTCACTACGGTGTTCTGATGGGATCCGGTGCATTAGTGCTGGTATGATCGCACCTGTTAGTCTACGCGCGATCAAATCCTTTATACGCTTACTTACCGCGACGTGCCGAGCTTCCGTTACCCCTCGGGTTCCGGTCAGGATCCGCTTCCGGATGGGGCTTCCGAGACATCAGGGACATGCCGATAATTAACAGATTTGTTTTCACGTGCTCCGAATGACCTGAATTTTGGCAGGGTGGCAGGAAAAAATCCATGGAACGAGGCCCATTTGTCCGTTGGACCCATGGGCACCACCCGATTCTGGCCAAACGGCGCCGTCTCGGTCACTTTTCCTATTTTCGAAGTATTTTCTCCGCATCATAATTACCAGGACGAGTGCGGCTTTCTGACAGTCGTGGTCCCATATTTTTTAAAATTCATTTGATACCGTTTCCAACTTTTCCGGCATCTTCCGATGGGTCTTTATGCTGGTGTTTGGCGTTTCCGCGGTCCAGGGGGCCCCGCACTGCCGACCGCACTCGTTTGAGGCCGTTTACGTTCTCCAGCCTTCGTTGTTTCGGCGACTCCGGATTTTCGGAGCCATGGCTGGTGTTGCTTGGTGAGAAAAAGGTGCAACAAGGAGTTCCACTGGAGGTCACCCATCCTAGTA
>JAUPTC010001484.1:0-24638 GCA_030762895.1 Sophora flavescens
ATATACATACCATATGCCATACAAATATTAGTTTTCGCATCGGGTTCGGACACACTACCCAACATCTAAGCATAGTCAAAATCCGATGTGGATTCAACTAGACACGACAGTAACAACATCTTGAACCTCGCAGCCCGATCAGAATCAAACTGTTCTCATACCCAAATGAGACATCCCGTTGTGCCATTAATTATTTATTAATCTTAATCGCGTGCTTAACGTTAAAATACATAAAAAAAATTAAAACTTAATACTAATCATATAACTTTTGAAAAATAAAAACACCAAAGATATAATATATAAATACACACATGTTTGTTCATTACATTACCAAAACACTTTTTAAGGTATCCTATTAGTAGGATCCCTTGCAGGTACATACTTACACAAATTATTATAGTCAGCGGAAAATAAAACATCTTATAAGACTCACTGACCCTAGACACTAAACTACATTGCAGGAATCCACAGCTCGTCCTCCCGCCTCTGGTTCATACGTAGTTGCATCTAACTCCTCAGCAACTGGTTCCTCCATCGGGTCTTCTCGTACGATCAAATTAGAATAAAATACAACACACAGAAAGATATAGGGGATAAGAAATGGTTTTATCATCAAAAGAGGAAAAGAATACCTAGCACATAATATAATAATAGCCACATACACACATCACTCAAAATCAACAATCATCCTCAATTCACTATATCATCCTCTACCCTCAACTCATGCAACTAAAATTTTATACTGATGTGACCATCTTTACTCCTGTCGCATTAGTCAGTAGTCCGAAATAGTCCAGTGCAAATAACTTTTGAACGTGTTAACGACTAAACGAGTATTAGTCCAAAACGATCCAGTGCCAAGAATATGTGAACGCGTCAAGGAGTATCAATCCAGAACGATCCAGTGCCAAAAGCATTCGAACGTGTCAAGAACTAAAAGAATATTACGATAGTCTACCTCGGCATCACATTCATAGGGCACTCACCAGCGATATCCGATATCCCAAAATAGGATATCCTGACCTCGTGTGTTCCACTCACACGACTGTGAATAACAATACATCTATATGAATCTCATTAACCCACATTAATAACATCTGAGTGCCGTAACCTTCCATCAAAGCCTTAACACATATCCTATGTCACACTTCCTCTTTAAAATAATTAGTTTAGGCTTGGCACCTCTAAGTCACCATTATCCTCACACCCAAATCAACAATTATCTCTCAAACAATATATATATCTTTGTTTAAAATCCACTAAACACAATATGAAAACCAGACAGATCTTGCATAACACAATATCAACAACATATTCCAATATCACCAAAATAACAAAATATCAAGAATATTAAAACATCAAAAATAATACGTCACATGCAGTGGAATACCTCAACCAGCGTATCACAGTAAATTCAACAACATAAACTCGGACATCACCAAATACTTAAAATCAACCTAATGTCGATTAACCTACAATCCCGAATCACCATTGGTTTTACAGAAAAAGTTTCCAATGTGATTTTGGTCTTGTCGATTACTCAACAACTAGTAGAGTTTAGGTCCCCTACACAATTATTATATAATATTACCTCGGATACCCGAGTATGAACTGCTTTGAAAAGACATACTTGAATTTATAATAAATGAAGATGATTTCTTTTTCATGATAATGATATGATAACACTTGATTCTTTTGAAAGATATCAATGACACAGGGGAGGTTTTGGTGTAAGCCCTAGAGGCCAATGTATTTCTTAGACTTACATTTGTATCTTGCCATATATATATATATATATATATATATATATATATATATATATATATATATATATATATATATATATATGATATGAGGCATTCCAGTTTATTGTGTTACTTGTTTAAACATAATAAAGTCCTTAGAATAGAAATTTCAGTTTAATAGAATATCAAGTACATGACTTGATCGTGAGACACTATTGAACAATGAAATCCTATTCCTAAATATCCATAGTCAAGTATTTTATTAATAAGGACAATAATAATACATTGAGACTATTATGTGTGCAGACTGATGACCATATCTCACGGGTCATGGATATGAGATATCGAGTCGCCACATAGGTACACATTAGAATAATGATGTACTGGATTGACCCACCATGAGAGCACTACATGGAGCATTATGTGAGTGTCATAAGTAGTTCTTATAGTAACAATGGTGTATGCAATCCTTCGACCTGAAATCGCTACGATCCCTACATGAGGAGTCGTGTGCTTTAATATCGTCAAACGTCATCTGTAATAGGATGATTATAAAGACGGTCATTGGGCATACCACGAGCCATGCAGAGGGATGTGAGTGACCAAGATGGAATTTGTCCCTCCTACATAACAGGAGTAATATCTGTGGGCCCCCGATAGAGTGAGACGTCAAACCGCATGGCCGTCTTTGAAATGAGTCAATATGAGATATTGACCTCATTTGTTGTTAAGTCTACTCGGGTATCAAGGAACATGATATTGAACCATACAAGGGTGACACATTCTATGTCTTGTGTTCAATATAGATATATGGACAAAGGGATAATAATGCACATGAATATTTGTCACAGAAAGGTTTCGTCAAATCACTGACTTTCTCACTACTTAGGTGGCAGTGATGTATTGCTAGATACAACTCACTGTTTGTAATATTAAATGGGATTTAATATTACTACTAACGTTTTGGGAACCTATAGGGTCACACACATAAGAGCAGATCAAAAGAAGCATTAAAAGGAGAGTTGGACTCTTCTATTGGGCCTAGCGCATAGTACATGGGGCTTAGGTCAAACGCTGCTCACTAACTCACTTAAGGAGGTGCTACTATAAGTAGACCACTTAAGCTATTGTGCCTACACGGTTTTTACCCTAGCCGCACATAGAGAGTGACAGTGAGCAACAGGTCTCGGTTTTCGAAGCTAGCACTGTGAGGCAGAGACGCTTTGTGTTCGTGACGTTGGACGTTCACGGGATCTGCTCGTGTGGATACCTTAGAGACATCGCTCGTGCGGTGTTCGTGATAGATGATTTCAATCAATTGTCATCACTTCAAGAGGTAAATCTTCTAACCATGAATCATGGCCATTCGCAAGGATCCTTAAATGGGAATTTTTTTTCCCGCTGCGTTATTTTGTTTTATACGCAAACTCCCAACAGTGGTGTCAGAGCCGCTTGCGAAACCATGATTCTGTTACGTGGTTTACCTGTTATATATGATAACATGTTTATAATGTGAATCGTTTTTTTGAAAATTGTTTTCTGAAAATCGTTTGCATCCATTTTTGCGAAACCTTGTTTCTGTAATTTTCATATGTATATGATATATGCGTCTATAGCATGTTTAGGTATATATGCGATATGTACATTGGTTCTGGAATCCTTATTATGTTCTGCGATGGCGTCAAGTGTTGATGTTAAACATGATCGGTTTCAGTTCTCTGTTGGCGGCGTTAAGGGGTTTCAGACATGAAAAGTTCATGTTCTTGCGGGCCTTTCGGTTTTAGGGTTGAGAGGTTGAAGCCCTAGCCGCCAAGGAAGCGGGAACCCCGTGCTACCTCTGCGTAGTGTGTTATTTTGAAATTCAATTTTTGAAATCTTTTATGTCACCATTTAATAATAACATCAATTACAATAAATGTGATTTATAGTAACATCAATTACAATAAATGTGATTTATAGTAACATCAATTACAATAAATGTGATTTAATGTAACATCAATTACAATAAATGTGATTTATAGTAACATCAATTACAATAAATGTGATTTATAGTAACATCAATTACAATAAATGTGATTTATTGTATATATGTTATGTTTTTAAAATTCAGATTTTGAAATCTCTAATTAATAAAAAATAATAATAATAGTAATAATTGTGTATTATTATTGGTTGATTATTTATTTGGTAATGTATGGTGAATGGTTATAGCCTTAGTCCTTTAATCTTTTGGTTTATATTTTGAAATACGGCCTGCGTGTCGTGCCTTTCTCTTATATTCCATATGTATATTCTTTTCTCATCTCACTCCCCTCATATGTAAAATGAGGTTTCTGTTTATGTAATGTAATGATGGAGACAAGAAGACGTTATCCAGTGGGAGATCAAGCCTGGAGAAGCCTGGACGCTCCTAGTTTTCAGTTTAGATTCTCTCATTGGCTTGGGAGAATCAATGCGTTAGGGGCCATAACCATATCACATTTATTTGCCTTATATATGTATGAGATGCGTGTATGTAAATAGTAAGTTAAAGAGTTTAACAAATGATGAGATCAAATTTTAATCAAATCCCTCAAAAGGAAATATTAAGTCACATTTAAAGGCCTTCCAATGCATGTCACTCGTCAAGACTAGGATCGATTAAGTGTGGGTCCGCCAAAGCGGGGTACCTTTATCTATACTAGTAAGACACGATGGGACAAATGTAATGTTCAACAGCTATCCATTGGGTCTGACTTAACTAAGCCAACTTCAATAGGATTGAAAGGCTTAGAGGCTTATAAGTTGGGCTTTGGTCCATGTGATGGATTAGAATAAGAGTTATTCACCCAACTGTCCAAGAGTTGCATGAGATGCAATCGGAAAGTGTTTCCTACCTATATAGCCGAATTTTTGAGTGATCACCAAAGCCTGACTTAAAGCTAGGTGAAATATGGATCTTGGCCCACTAGAGAATCTTCCAACGGGATTTTCCGAATCAATGATGAGGGTCATTGTTTTGAATAAAATAGTGGGAGGCGTATTTAATTAAAGACCTTATTAAATAACTTCATGGCATGATACTTATATTTTGCATATTTATATCTGTAGATTACCATGGAATCAAACAAATCAAGTAACCTGTCATTGCGATCCGTCCTTGAGAAGGACAAACTATCCGGAACAAATTTTCTGGACTGGTACAGAAACTTGAGGATTGTCCTCAAACATGAGAAAAAGTTGTATGTTCTTGAGGAGCCTATTCCTGAGGAGCCACCGGCTTCAAGTTCTCCTAGGGCTGACAGGGATGCTTATAAGAAGCATCAGGATGACGCCTTAGACGTCGGCTGTCTTATGCTTGCTACCATGACCTCTGAGCTACAAAAGCAACATGAGACCATGGAGGCGTACGATATGATCGTTCACCTCAAGCTGCTCTACCAAGAGCAAGCAAGGCATGAGCGGTTCGAAGTTTCCAGAGCCCTTTTCCAGTGTAAATTGGCAGAAGGAAGCCCTGTGAGTCCTCATGTACTCCAGATGATTGGGTACATTGAGAATCTCAAGAGACTGGGATTTCCTTTAGGCCAAGAGTTGGCCACCGACTTAGTTCTGCAAACATTGCCTGAGAGCTATAGTCAGTTTGTCATGAACTATAATATGAATGATCTTGACAAACCTTTGCCAGAATTATTGAGCATGTTGAGAACTGCTGAACAAAATATTAACAAAGGAAAGGGGAAGGCCATTTTGATGGTCCAGGCTGGAAATAGCAAGAAGCAGCCCAAGAAGCCCACGCACAAACAAAAGGGCAAGGGCTAGGGCAAGGCCATCAACAAGATCAAGCCCAGTGCTTCTGGCTTGAAGCCTGTGGGTAGTGTGGCTAAGGAAGGCAATTGCTTCCATTGTGGTCGGACCGGACATTGGAATAGGAACTGCTCAAAATACCTGGAAGAAATCAAGAAGAAGAAGGGAAGTGAGACTTCCACTTCAGGTATGTTTGTTATAGAAGTCAATTTATCTACTTCTGCATCATGGGTATTAGATACTGGATGTGGTTCTCACATTTGTACAAATGTGCAGGATCTAAACAGGAGTAGACCATTGGCAAAGGGCGAAGTCGACCTACGAGTTGGAAATGGAGCAAAGGTTGCTGCTTTAGCTGTAGGGACTTATGTATTGACTTTGCCCACTGGGCTTACTATTCAGTTAGAGAACTGTTATTTTGTGCCTGCAATTAGCAGGAATATCATTTCCGTTTCTTGTTTGGACAAGATTGGTTTTTATTTTATAATAAAGAACAAAAGTTGTTCTATTTATTTGGATGATATTTTCTATGCTAGTGCACACATGAGTAATGGGCTTTATGTCCTTGATCTTGAAATGCCCATCTATAACATAAATACTAAGAGGTTCAAACCAAATGAGTTGAACCCGTCTTATCTTTGGCATTTTCGTTTAGGCCATATAAATGAGAAGCGCATTTCGAAGCTCCATAAAGATGGACTCTTAGACTCATTTGATTATGAATCATATGAGATATGTGAATCTTGTTTATTGGGAAAGTTGACTAAAGCTCCATTCACCGGAAAAGGTGAAAGAGCTAACGATCTTTTGGGTCTTATACATAGCGATGTATGCGGACCCCTAAACACATTAGCTAGAGGTGGTTTTCAGTACTTCATCACATTCACTGATGATATCAGTAGATATGGATTTGTGTATCTTATGAAACATAAATCGGAATCCTTTGAAAAGTTCAAGGAATTCAAGAATGAGGTACAAAACCAACTTGGTAAAAATATTAAAACTCTTCGATCAGATCGAGGTGGTGAATATTTGAGCCTAGAGTTTGATGATCATCTGAGAGAGTGTAGAATTTTATCTCAACTCACTCCACCTGGAACACCACAATGGAATGGTGTTTCTGAGAGGAGAAATCGAACCTTGTTGGATATGGTTCGGTCTATGATGAGTCATGCAAACCTTCCAAACTCTTTCTGGGGACATGCTCTATTAACAGCAGCTTTTACACTTAACCGTGTTCCATCCAAAGCGGTAGAAAAGACACCATATGAGATATGGGCTAGAAGACGACCCAGCATGTCTTTTATGAAGATTTGGGGTTGTGAAGCATACGTAAAACGTCAAGTTTCTAATAAGCTTGATCCCAAATCTGATAAATGCTTCTTTGTGGGGTATCCCAAAGAAACCAAGGGGTACTATTTCTATAATCCTTCCGAAGGCAAAGTGTTTGTCGCACGGACTGGTGTATTCCTAGAAAAGGAGTTTATCTTCATAGGAACCAGTGGGAGGAAGATAGAACTTGAAGAAATTCAAGAATCACAGAGTAGTGACCTACCATTGGTGGAACATGAGCAACCTTCACAAAATGCTGTGGAGGAACAACCTGCTCCAAAGAGCACAAGACCAGCGTAGGTCTAACGAGGATACGTCACCCGGCTGAGAGATATGGATTTCTCATGACTCCACAAGGTGATGTATTGCTCATGGATCAAGATGAGCCTGTGACTTACCGGGAGGCCATCAACGGCCCGAGAATCGAGAAGTGGCTTGAGGCCATGAAAATCGAGATGGATTCCATGTACACCAACCAGGTATAGACCTTGGTAGAGCCACCACGAAGGGTGAAACCCATAGGGTGCAAGTGGGTTTTCAAAAGAAAACTGACATGGATGGTAAGGTTCACACCTTTAAGACCCGATTGGTCGCTAAGGGTTTCAAGCAAATTCATGGTGTCGACTATGATGAGACCTTTTCGCCTGTTGCGATGCTTAAATCCGTCTGGATCTTACTTGTTGTCGCTGTATACCATGATTATTAGATATGGCAGATGGATGTCAAAACTGCTTTCCTTAATGGAAAGCTTCTTGAGGATGTGTACATGACACAACCTGAAGGCTTTGGCATTTCAGAGGATGCCGGAAAGGTATGTAAATTTCAGCGATCAATCTATGGATTGAAGCAAGCTTCCAGAAGTTGGAACCTTCATTTTGATGATGATGTAAGGCAGTACGGATTCATCAAAAATGAAGATGAACCTTGTGTCTACAAGAAGGTTAGTGGGAGCATTGTTGTTTTTCCGGTGTTATATGTAGATGACATATTACTCATTGGAAATGACATCCCTACACTACAAAATGTAAAGACATGGTTAGGGAATTGCTTCTCTATGAAAGATTTGGGTGAAGCTACCTATGTATTGGGAATCAGGATCTATAGGGATAGATCGCTGAAATTGCTTGGCCTAAGTCAGAGTACATGCATAGACAAAGTGTTGAGATGCTTTAACATGCATGAATCCAAGAAAGGACTCTTGCCTATGTCACATGGTATATGCCTATCAAAGGCACAATCCCCTTCCACTCAAGAAGAAAGGGATCACATGAGTAAGATTCCATATGCATCCGCAATTGGATCTATCATGTATGCCATGTTATGTACTCGACCAGGATGTATCGTATGCTTTAAGCATAACGAACGGTACCGATCGATCCTGGTGAAAGTCAGTCAGTCTGTGTCAAGAACATCCTTAAGTACTTGAGAAGAACTAAGGATTCGTTCTTGGTATATGGAGGCGAGGGAAGAGCTTGCTGTAAAGGTTACACCGATGCTAGCTTCCAAACCGATAAGGATGATTCCAGATCGCAATCTGGTTATGTGTTCTGCCTGAATGGCGGGGCGGTGAGATGGAAGAGTTCAAAGCAAGAGACAGTCGCGATTCTACTACGGAGGCTGAGTATATTGCCGCCTCCAATGCAGCAAAGGAGGCTGTTTGGATGAGGAAGTTCATTACTGAGCTTGGTACAGTTCTTAGTATTGTGGTCCCCATTGATCTCTATTGTGATAAGAATGGGGCCATTGCACAAGCTAAGGAACCTAGATCTCATCAGCGATCCAAACATATACTTAGGCGCTTCCATCTCATTCGAGAGATTATCAATAGAGGAGATGTGAAAATATTAAGAGTACCAACACTTGATAACGTTGCTGACCCACTTACGAAACCTCTTGCTCAATGAGAAGCCACGAAGGTCACACTAGATCGATGGGCATTAGATTTATGCCTGATTGGCTCTAGTGCTAGTGGGAGATTGTTGGTGTAAACCCTAGAGGCCAGTGTATTTCTTAGACTTACATTTGTATCTTGCCATTATATATATATATATGATATGAGGCATTCCATTTTATTGTGTTACTTGTTTAAACATAATAAAGTCCTTAGAATAGAAATTTCAGTTTAATAGAATATCAAGTACATGACTTGATCGTGAGACACTATTGAACAATGAAATCCTATTCTTAAATATCCGTAGTCAAGTATTTTATTAATAAGGACAATAATAATACATTGAGACTATTATGTGTGCAGACTGATGATCATATCTCACGGGTCATGGATATGAGATATCGAGTCGCCACATAGGTACACATTAGAGTAATGATGTGCTGGATTGACCCACCATGAGAACACTACATGGAGCGTTATGTGAGTGTCATAAGTAGTTCTCATAGTGACAATGATGTATGCAATCCTTCGACCTGAAATCGCTACGATCTCTACATGAGGAGTCGTGTGCTTTAATATCGTCAAACGTCATCTGTAATAGGATGATTATAAAGACGGTCATTGGGCATACCACGAGCCCATGCAGAGGGATGTGAGTGACCTAGATGGAATTTGTCCCTCCTACATAACAGGAGTAATATCTCGTGGCCCCCTAATAGAGTGAGACCAGTAAAATGCATGGCCGTCTTTGAAATGAGTCAATATGAGATATTGACCTCATTTGTTGTTAAGTCTACTCGGGTATCAGGGAACATGATATTGAACCATACAAGGGTGACACATTCTATGTCTTGTGTTCAATATAGATATATGGACAAAGGGATAATAATGCATATGAATATTTGTCACAGAAAGGTTTCGTCAAATCACTGACTTTCTCACTACTTAGGTGGCAGTGATGTATTGCTAGATACAGCTCACTGTTTGTAATATTAAATGGGATTTAATATTACTACTAACGTTTTGGGAACCTATAGGGTCACACACATAAGAGCAGATCAAAAGAAGCATTAAAAGGAGAGTTGGACTCTTCTATTGGGCCTAGCGCATAGTACATGGGGCTTGGGTCAAACGCTGCTCACTAACTCACTTAAGGAGGTGCTACTATAAGTAGACCACTTAAGCTATTGTGCCTACACGGTTTTTACCCTAGCCGCACATAGAGAGTGACGAGGTGAGCAGCGGTCTCGGTTTCAAGCTAGCACTATGAGGCGAGACGCGCCGTGTTCGTGATGTTGGGCGTTCCACGGATCCGCTCGTGTGGATACCTTAGAGACATCACTCGTGCGGTGTTCGTGATAGACGATTTCAATCGTCATAGCTTCAAGAGGTAAATATTCTAACCATGAATCATGACCATTCGGAAGGATCCTTCGATGGGAATTTTTTTTCCGCTGTGTTATTTTGTTTTATACGCAAATTCCCAATGAAGGATGAAAAAGACTCGAGAACCATGCTTCTTGAACAGTTGAACTCTGATTTCTTAATAACTAAGGATAAGTATGGTAAGGTTTGTCATAATCAAAAAGGGGGAGTTTGTAAGACTAAGCCCTCATTCATGTTTTGATGTATGACAAACAAAGTGTATTTTGCATAAGATTTTTGATTTTGACTATGTACTTATTACGTGTTAAGTTGCATGCAAGATCACTCATGAGAAGACGTCCAACAAAGTAAAATGAGCAGACGTCTAACGAAGTGAAACAAGCAAATGTCCAACAAAGCAAAACAAGAAGACGTCCAGCAAAGCAAAACAAGCAGACGTCCAACAAAGCAAAACAAGCAGACGTCCAACAAGGTAAAACAAGCAGACGCCCAACGAAGGGATAAAAAGAGCGCGTCTACTAAAAGTAACAGAAGAACGCGTCTACTAAAAGTAATAAGAAGAGCGCGTCTACTAAAAGTAACGAGAAGCACTAAGTCTCAGCGATGTGGCACAAGAAGAGCTCGTCTACTAAAAGTAACGAGAAGCGCTCGTCTGATGATGTGGCACAAGAAGAGCTCGTCTACTAAAAGTAACAGAAGAGCTCGTCTACTGAAGTAACAAAGAAAAGCTCGTCTACTGAAAGTAACAGAAGCGCGCGTCTACTGAAGAAACAAGAAGAGCTCGTCTACTAAAGTAACAAAGAAGAGCTCGTCTACTAAAAGTGGCATATAGAGCTCGTCTACTAAGGTTACGCACTTTGGACTTACAAAGATCTCAATGAGAAGCTCCGTCCACTGAGATGGCGTATGAAGCTCGTCTACCAGTTGGAGCACGTCCAATTACCTTGTGTTAGCACTCTCGTTTGCTGACGTGGCAAATGGACGCGGTTATTTTACTCTTCAAATAGACTTGGCTATTCTTTCAGATGGAAGCGGTTATTTTACTCTTCAAATAGACTTGGCTATTCTTTCAAATGGAAACGGTTATTTTCAAGAAGGACGCAAACTCTACAAGAATCAACAGAATCTCACTTCAAGAACAAGAATCAAGAAAACAGATTTCGTTAAATCAGATCCAAATCTGTTTTAAATGATCCCAACGACTATAATTTGTCTTCTATATAAAGAGGGATCAAAGGAACACTTTTCATGAACCTAACTCATTCTGATTGTGAAACTACGAAAGATCCAAAAGTGCTTCATCTCTGAGAAAAGTGTGATATTACTTAGAACTTCAATTTGTATAATCAGACTTTTAGAGTCTTTCTTCTACTCAATTCTTTTTGTGAATTAGTGTGATTAAGAGAGGGTATCTCTTAAGCTTGAACAAGGATAGAAGGGATCCTTGGGTATAGAAAAGCAAGTGTGCTTTCTGGTGAATTCTTGAGCAAGGAGGTTATCCTTGTGTTGCTGTAATTGGAATTTTTTAATTGTTGATTAAAGTGGAGAAAACCACAGAGGTGTGGGACTGGATGTAGGCTTACTAGAGGAGGTAGCCGAACCAGGATAAATCGGTTTGCGTGTTCTTCTCATCTCTAAACTCCATATACTTGTTATATGCACTTGTGTGTTGTGAATGAGTTTTTAAGAATACTTGTTAACTTGAATCTTTGATCTACAATATGTATTAAACTTGTTGTTACTTCTTATAATTCTTCTCAACATCATCACTTGTTACATAACCTGATTCTTGGGAATTAAAATTGAGTGAAAACCAATTTTCTTTAAGAAAACTCTGTTTTGCTTTTAAATTGTTGAAAAAGTTTTCAATATCTCAATTCACCCCCCCCCCCCCCCCCTCTTGAGATCGTAGCCACCAACAACTATTGGCATCAGGGCTAAAACTTTTGTTACAAAGCTTAATAGCTTCAAGAGATGGCTACAAATGATATCCTGGGTGATGGGGCTTCACTCACTAGACCCCTGCCTTTAATGGCTCCCAATACAT
This sequence comes from Sophora flavescens, assembly GCA_030762895.1. Lineage (NCBI taxonomy): Eukaryota > Viridiplantae > Streptophyta > Magnoliopsida > Fabales > Fabaceae > Sophora > Sophora flavescens. The sequence goes on from JAUPTC010001484.1 coordinate 12,185, forward strand.
GTATTGGAAAGAGAGAATGCTTATATTTCTTGAGGCTGCAGGTTTAGATGTATTAGATCTTTGTTGAAAATGGTCCCTATGTTCCATTTATTCTTGATGCTACGGGAAATAAACAAACGAACCCAAAAGATGACGGGAATGATGATGATAAAAGAAGAGTTGGTTATGATGCTACGGCAAAAGGATTATAACAACTGCTTTGAATTATGATGAGTTTTTCGGTGGTCTCCAATTGCAAGACGGCAAAAGCAAATGTGGGATACTCTTCAACTCACTCATGAAGGAACCAACGATGTGAAAAGAGCAAGAATGAATGCACTAGTCCATGAATATGAACTCTTTCACATGAAGAATGGTGAGGAGATAGATGAACTGCAAAAGAGGTTTACACACATTGTGAACCATCTAGAAGGACTCGGACATACAATCACAGATGAGAAAAAGATTAACATGATAATGTGATGTTTGAGTCGTGAATGGCAGCCAAAAATTACTGCAATTACTGAAGCAAAGGATCTAGACACCATGCAGATTGCTGCTTTATTTGTCAAATTGAAAGAATACGAATTGGAACTCAATAGATTGAAAAGTCATGAAGATAAGGAGAAAAAGAAGAAAGGACTCTCACTCAAGGCTCATATCTCCAAAGAATCAATAGAATGTGATGAAGATGAACACCTTGATGAAAGTGAAGAATCCGAAGAAGAAGACATGGGATTGCTTATGAGAAAATTTAGAAGATTCATCAAAATGAATAGAAACAAGAAGCAATTCAGTTTTCCTACCAAAAAGAACACGAACAAAGGTGAAAGATCTTCCTCAACAATCAAATGCTTTGAATGTTGAAAGCTTGGACACTACAAAAATGAATGTCGAAAGCTACAAAAGAAAGAAAAGTATGAGAAGAATGACAACAAAGAGAAGAAAGTAAGAAAGCCTAGAAGAGCATACATAGCTTGGGAAGAAAATGATATGGATTCCACTAGTAGTGAATCCGAAAATGAAAAAGCCAACCTATGTCTCATGGAAAATCAACAAAGTGATAGTGAAACCGAGGTAAATGATTCTTCTCCTACCTATGATGAGTTACAAGATGCTTTTGATGAATTGCATGAAGAATATGTTAAAATTGGTAAACAACTTATATCTTCTAGGAAGATCATCGCAAAACAATGTAGTGACTCTGCATCTTTACAAATAAAGCTTAAAGAACTAGAAGCTGAAAATTCAAAATTACTTACATCTAGTTCAATTTGCACCAAATGCACTACACTAGAAAAGGAAGTTGAAAAACTGAATACCGACTCTATCAAAGTTTACTTTGGGTAGAGATAACATGAATGCCATATTAGGACAGCAAAAGGGTGTATATGACAAAGTGGAATTGGATATAAGCCAATGGTACATGAAAAATCTTTTAAGAAGCTTTTTGTTGCACCTATTTCCTCAACTAGTCCTTTTGTTAAATGCTATTATTGTCTAAAGAAAGGTCATACAGCTGTTACTTGTAGACTTAGAAAGAACATTCATGTTGGCATTAAACAAATTTAGGTTCCAAAAGGAACTTATGTTGCTACTAACACCAAAGGACCCAACCAGATTTGGGTACCTAAAGGAAAAGTATAAAAAAATATGTTTTGTAGGTGTGTTTGAAGGCCAAAACCTCAAGCTGGTTTTTGGACAGTGGCTACTCCAAACACATGACCGGAGACATCACAAAATTTACATCTTTCACTCCCAAGGAAGGTGGAAATGTCACCTATGGAGACAACAACAATGGAAGAATCCGTTCACATTACATTTGATGAGTCTAACCCCAAAAGGTTGGGAAAGGACATTTTTTATGGTGCAGAAACTCTTAAGGATGAAGTGAAATCTGATGAAGGAAAGGAGAGCAACAAGGAAAAGGAAGATGAAGAGAGCAATAAAGAACCTCAAGCAGAACTTCAACAAGAAAATCTTCCTAAGGAGTGGCAAGTTTCAAAGAATCATCCCCTAGATAATATTATTGGTGAGATCACCAAAGGGGTAACCACTAGAAACTCTTTAAGGAATATTTGCAATACCATGACGTTTGTATCTCAAATAGAACCAAAATGTGTTGATGATGCTATTAATGATGAACATTGGATGATTGCAATGCAAGAGGAGTTAAATCAATTTAAAAGGAACAAAGTTTGGGATTTAGTTCCAAAACCCAAAAGTAACCAAATAATCGGAACTAAATGGGTGTTTAGAAACAAAATGGATGAGAATGCAATAATAGTAAGAAACAAGGCTAGATTAGTAGCTAAGGGAAATAATCAAGAAGAAGGAATTGATTATGATGAAACATATGCTCCGCAGCTAGATTAGAAGCCATAAGAATGCTCTTAGCCTATGCATGTATAATGAATTTTAAACTGTACCAAATGGATGTGAAAAGTGACTTTTTAAATGAAATAATACAAGAGGAAGTATATGTAAGCCAACCCCCTGGCTTTGTTGATAGTGAGTTCCCAAATCATGTCTGTAAACTGACTAAAGCCCTCTATGGACTCAAGCAAGCTCCTAGAGCTTGGTATGAGAAGGTTAGCAATTTTCTCCTAGAGAAAGGCTTTAAAAGAGGAAAAGTTGATACAACACTATTTACTAAAACAAAAGCACACAATATCTTACTTGCTCAAATATTTGTTGATGACATTATTTTTGGTGCTACTAATGAGTCTTTATGCAAGGAATTTGGTGAACTAATGCAAAGTGAATTTGAAATGTCCATGATGGGAGAGCTTACCTTCTTTCTTGGACTTCAAATTAAAAACAGTGCCAAGATGGAACCTTCATAATCCAAACAAAGTATTGCAAGGAACTACTAAAGAAGTTTGGAATCGAAAGCGCAAAGGAAATGGCAACACCAATGAGTCCAGCCTGCTACTTGGATAAAGATGAAAATGGTAAATCTATAGATGTATCCAAGTATAGAGGTATTATCGGATCCTTACTTTATCTCACTGCAAGTAGGTCATATATAATGTTTAGTGTGTGTATGTGTGCAAGGTATCAAGCTAATCCTAAAGAATCACATCTTCTTAAGATTAAAAGAATCATGAAGTATCTTTTGGGAACAAAGAAATGGGGTTGTGGTATCCCATAGGATCCACTTGCACATTAATAGGATATTCCGACTCTAGACTTTGCTGGATTCAAGTTAGATAGGAAGAGCACAAGTGGAACATGCCATTTATTAGGAAATTCCCTAGTGTCTGGTTTAGTAAAAGCAAACTAGTGTTGCCTTATCCACAGTGAAGAGAATACACTAGTGCAATAAGTGCTTTTACGTCGGTTAAATTGATTTTTTACGTCGAGAATCTTGATACGTAAATACAATTTGGCGTAATAGTTAATATTTTACGTCGATTGAGCCGACGTTAAATATAACACTATTAACATCGGTTCCTTAACAAAACCGAGCGTTAATTTTGTAAAAATTAACGCCGGTTTTTAAACAATCGACGTTAAACTAAAACTAACGCGCAGTTCTTTAATACAACGGACGATGATTTTGTTAAAACTAACGTCGGTGGTTATAAAGAAGCCGGCGTTAAGGTTTAATTTTAACGTCAGTTGTAATAAACAACTGACGTTAATAGTGTACTGTATATTTTATAAAATACTATTAACGTCAGTTGTTTGATACAACTGACGTTAATATGTTTTTTTTTAAATTCAGTTTTAAAATATCACTCCCCTCAGCTATCCACGCATTGGTCCCAAGTAACACGGAATATCACACACATTACAGAATTGCAAAGGAAAATTGAACAATGGGGGGACTTAAAACCAAAACCCATGTATATATATAAATAAATTTCAGTTCTAATGTCTAAAAAACAAAACTATCTAAGGATATATATATATACATGTTATTAATTAGTTTCTAAAGTCTAACAAAAAAACTATTTATCTAAGTAGTGCGGAGGTATGTTGGCAATTCCTTTTTCACTGCATACTTGAAGAAGAATTCGGTGAAGCGCATCCTCAAGTCTTTTAACTCATGTTCTTCAATAGCGATTGGTCGATAAATGCCTAGACACGTTCAAATAATAACAATAGCATCAATGCAAGTCATCTTCAAAACTATAATATATAATTTAACAAGTTGTTTAAATATTACCTTCTTCCATCCATCCGTAATAGATGCGGAGACTATGTTCAGACATATGAAGCATCACATAATAAGCCATACGACCAAGCTGTCGGTTTGAAATCGAGACTACCAACAAAATTAATTTCAACATCAGTTGAATATACACATAAATTAGTAATTATAATATTAATTATTTGATAAATAAACTACCAAACCTTGAGGATGTTCCATACAGGATTTGCTTTAGCCTTAGAAGTCCTACTTTCCCGTTGGCGCAACTTATGCTACTCGCCTTTAGCGCATATCATAAACAAATAATCATGTCGATCAATTAACAAACTCTTATATCATGTGTGTAATAAACTAAAAACAATTGATATTAAAACTTAAATTAAATTTAAGATTAGTTACTTACATATTCTGGCTTCCACCACCTTCGGTGGCGGATCATGGTGGAGAAGAGGGGAAGAATATGACAAGTATGCCTAGATGGGTGAAGTACGAACAACTGCCAATGGCGATCCATACAGTAGGGAGCCAGATATAATTATTTTAATTGTCTCCCAACAAGTTCCCTAAGTATTTACTCAATGCATCGCCCAAAGAACTCGGGCGGAAGGATTGACGGATCTAAGAAACCGCAAAGCGATGCAACACCCTTATCAAGGCAAGAGCTATGGAGATACCTAAGATATGAAAAGGTGTGGATGTTAATTACATAATATATATATTGAAATTAAAATAAATTATTAAATGGAAAAAATACCAAAAATAAATAAGTTATAAAATTAAAATTAACTTACGTGCCAGAGAGACTCATGTGACATTGTTGTTCATCCAAATGTTATTTACCTGAGCGTTTCGAGATCGTCACCAACTGGGGAAATATCCTGCTTGATCTGGCGTGCCACCCATCCATCGTGATCCAATGGACATTCAAAAATCTCAAACGCATAATCCTACCAAGTGAGAACAAACGAAGTGATAGGTGACAATGACACGGCGTCGCCTTCCATTTTAGGAAAAATAAAATATATAAGTTTTTGATAATTAAAAACACAAGTAATTATTTGACTAATTTGGACATTAATAATGAATAAATACCTTTCCTAACATTTCAGAGCTCACGTGGTTTGGAGTCAAACTCAAGCTCACGCCTTTTCATTTCAACTCTCATGCTCATGGCGGCTGGACTTCCAACTCCGCTCCCTAGTTGCAACTCATCGTCCTCCACATGTGCCATACTAAAACTTCTTTGTGCTCACATGTGGCGTTGGTAAGCCTTGCGGTATCCTGGGATGTACCGACGGAGGAAAGCTCGGCAAGCTTCGCGCTGAATTCCAGGTTGGCTATTAAGCCTTGCATCGATGTGTTGTAATATCTGAGTTGGACATGAGGTCTTGGTAATGTCAGCCAAAATTGATGCTCATTGACCACCAGCTTTCGTGAAGCAGACTGCCATAATATTGTTTGATGGTCACGTTCCCGGGAACACCGAGAACCCGACCAGGATGGTCTTTCGCCTAGAGCAGTCATCAAGACGTCCCGCTTGTCCGAAGGGACCGAATGCGCCTCGGGAGGATTTTTACTTTAAGATCCATCTACAATGAAAAAAATGAAAAAACGTGCAAGTGAAAAGTGTTTGCAAATATCATACAAATATCAATTGAAATCAGTTAATTATTTACTTACAATCTTATCGCCACTTGAGTGGGCATCAACTTTAAAAAGATCCGCCTTTGTCATGCGGTAGGCTAACCGGACATCCTCGCGGTCAATGTCCGATAAGCCTGGCTTATCTAGTTTTATGACTAGATGAACTAGGTTTATTGCCAATTAGTCGAGTTCACTCTCGCTTCGTCCAATTTTTGCCTTGTTTTGTTCCTAAGTTGGACTTTGACTCGTTTCAAGTCTTTTTGTGTAGTTTTTAGCTTATTTTGGATAGAATTATGCTTTTGGTTGCTTTTTGTGTTTTCAGTCAATAAGTGAAGCTCAGGAGTCAAGGAAAGCCAAGAAATAGTGGAAATTACACTCGGAGACAACTCCCCCGCGAGATATGTCTCGCCTCACGAGTCCCCAAGACCTGGAAGATAGAGACCATCACGGCATAGCAGTGATTAAGGTCACTACTGTGACAGATTGAGGTTTGAAGACTCGCCGCGAGAGACGACTCGCCTCGAGAGAATGAAGACTTGAAGCGAGAGAACCATCACGGCCTAGCTAGTGATGAATGTCACCATGTGATTGATTGAGGTTTGAAGACTACTTCAGAATACAAAGCTCGCCTCACGAAAATCCAAAAAATTTAAGCGCGCCAATACTAAATTTCGTCACGAGTAAGCTCGCCATGACCGGGGAAAATGAATCCCTATTTAAAGGTTGTTTCGAGGTCAATTGGGTATCAAGTTGTTAGCCATTGTTTAGATCGGGATAGTAAGGCAAATCCTTGTTTAAGAGCTGCATCTCCTTTCTCTTTTCTTTACTTCTTTTAGTTTATTATTAGAGATTATTGCAATTGTTTGTAAGTCGTCAGGGCATGAGAACTAATCCCTCGTCAGGAGATCAATGGAACCACCCATAGCAGTGTAGTGTTCTTGTGATGTATGTTTTTCTTCCCTTCATTCTTGCGAATGTTTTCTAATTCTGGCTTTGAATGCGGTGATCATATGTGTTGCGTGATTAACTAGTTAACGTGTTTGAGGCCGAGCAGGCCGAGTCGCGTTTTAGAACTTGAATTGGAATCATTAATTGAATAATGAGCACGACAGTGGATTTATTTGATTAAGTGCAACCATATAGGGAACAAGGTTTAATAGAATTCGAGATTAGGGTTATGAGACAGAACAAGTAATTAATCAAATCGTTGAATACGTCCTATTGAGCACGACGATGGATATAGGAGAATTTGGGGGGGTCCCGTTGACATTATAATTGAACTTAGGGAGAATACATATCACTGGGTACTATACATGATCGGGTAGGTGGATTTGAGACCTTGGATATTTTAATTTCTGAATTTAATCATCTTAGCTTTAATCGATTTCTTATTTGAATTGCGAAAATTAATCTCTTCTACCACTTTCCTCACTTGACCAAAAGTACCGGATTTCCGCGGATTAGTCAAATTGGTAGCCCGATCCACGGTTCACCTCGTGATTACTACCGTGTTATTTTTATTACTTAGGCCCGGTAATACCTTGCAGGCCAACAATAAGTTTTTGGCGCCGTTCGGGGATTGGCACACCAATTTTTCGATTTTGAGGATAGTTTGATTATTTGGTTAAAGTTATCTTTATTTTTATTTTTATTTTTAATTCTTATTATTTCTACTTCTTTGATTCCACTTGGTCTTGCAGTGTTTTTGTATCACAGTACCATCTCACAAGAGGACTTGCTATTTGATTCAGGAGATCACCAAGAGTAGAGCGCTTAAGGAAGGAAGTCGGAGAAAGGAAGAGGCAGAAGCGATTGATTTTGAGGACATGGGTAAAGAAAATCCTCCTCCCCTCCCTCCTCGTTACAAGCCTCTCTTGAGTACGATCTACTGAGCTTGGGTGATTGTGATTCTTCTATTGTGAGGCAACCCGAATACAGACTCTTTCAGAATGGAAGCATGTGTCACATTCCAGATCCCTTGAGAATCGGTTTGATGGGAGTGGCAAACAGACCTATGGACACATCACTCGCTTCCTTGAAGCTTGTGACCTACTGAAGACAAGAGGAGTCTCACAAGATAGCGTTTGCGCTTTTCCCTTTCTCTTAGGGATGTCGCTCGCGGTGGGTTGACAGCTTGTATAGGGACAATGTCGAACTTGGGAGAAAATGGCACAAAAGTTCCTAACCAAATACTCCCTCCTGAAAGCCGACAAGAAGAATGCGTTACATCTTCCAGGCAGAGAGAAGATGAAACCTATAATGAAGCGATGGGAGGGATATAATGGCTTATTGAGAAGATGCCTTCGGCGTTCTTTGACCCCGTCTCTAAAGTTCAACATTTCTTTAATGGGGTTAAGGGGACCTTATCAGATGAACGTATGCCGCAGTGGCGGCTCTTTTCCTACTTATCAGTTGAGGATGGATGGGCATTATTGGAGAAAAATGTCATATAATGATTACAACCGTGGAAGGGAAACCTCAAATGGAATCAGTTCTGGGGCAATGGAGGCCATTCTTGAGCAAAGCAGATGTTGAAGATGCAAGTGGCGGCTTTGACTGAGAACAAGAAGGTTAATGCGATACACGGGGGAATGCCTCCGGGTTGTGCAAATTGTAATGGAGATCATGACACTCAGATTTGCCCGCTAAATTTCTCTCAGGAACATGTGGACTCATTGCCACAACTTTTATGACAACGTGCCCCAGAATAACTATCGGAGAAACAGACAAAATGACCATTGTCAGAATCGAGAATTAGGGGCACATGAGGAGAGACCATCCAGGTTTCGCTTGGAGTAATGCTAATGGTGGTCCAGCCGGTCAACAACCTCCTCGTGAGGGTGGCAACAACCTCAGCAGGGTATAAGGCAGAACATTGAATTAAGCAGTAATACCAGCAGGCTCTTCAGGCCTAATCGATTTCCAAATAACAGATGGTGGAAGACAACGATGGGAGCTAGCTTTTGAGAAGTTGTCAACCTTTACAAGCACATCTTTTGAGAAGGTGAATGCGACAATTGACAAATGGGCAACGCATACAGGCGGCAATTCACAATCTAGAACAGATGGCCCAACTCGCAAAGCTAACTAAATGGCGTCTCCCGGGCACTTTCCCAGGTAATACCGAGAACAACCCCAAGGACAATGCAATGTCATATCTACTAGAGCGGAAGGGTGTTGGAACCTACAGGTGCAACTAGTTCTCAGATGACAAGGCCCCGGAACAATCACATGTTGAAGAAGAGCAACCAAAAAAAAAAGTTGGCAAGTGACAAGGCACCGGAGCAAGGGGAAGGCTGAAACTTGTAGATGAAAGAGTTCCAGAAAGAAGAAGGGGGTTGAACCCCAAGACCTCCCGCCCTACATGAAAGGGGAAAGATACCGAAAGATTGAAGAAGCCTTACCGTGATAAAGCAGTTCAACAAATTCGTGTGTCTTCCAAAACTTGATTAACATTCCATTGCCTTGGAACATATGCCATCATATGCCCAGGTTTTATGAAGGATCTTCTCACCAAGAAGCGGAAATTAGTTGGACGAGGGAAACGGTTGCTTTGTCCAGGAGTGTAGTGCCATTCTTAATAAAACCCCTCCAAAGTTAAAGGATCCCTGTTCCTTTTTCGATACCATGTACCATTAGGAGATGGCGCAGGAAAGCATGATGTGATCTAGGGGCAAGCATCAACTTGATGCCCCTCTATGATAGAAGAGGTTGGGGATCCAAGAAGTCAAGGATACGCAGGATATTGCTCCAATTGGAGCCGTCAAGCTCATAAAATATCCTTATGGGGTGTGGGAGACTGTTAGCCAAGGGGGGCCAGACATATATTTCCGTTTGACTTAGTAGTTGCTTGACATGGATGAAGACGCCGAGATACCTCTCATATTGGGTAGGCCTCTTATCGTAAGGAAGTGCTGATAGATGTGTCGACATGAAACCTCACTCTAATAAGACAGAGAGGTAGTCTTTAATTCTTTAAACAATTTAAGCACCACTGTCAGAGAGAGCGATTGTATCAATTAGTCTTTCAATTCCATTTGCGAAGGCAAAGCAAATAGACGAAGCCCAGTGGTTCGGCAGCTGTAAAAGTGCGGTAAATCCCAGTGGGACGGGAAAGAGAAAAAGACCCTTTGGGGATGAGATCGATCTCGCTGGTTGTTATTGTTTCAAGCTTACCAGGTCTCGCGGAAGAATGTGCGAAGGAAGGCTCTGGTCGGCAAGAAAAAGAAGGGTAAAGCACTAAGGTAGAAAGGTGTGACGCAACTGCGGAGTCAATGCAAACAATGAGTTGATCCCAAAAAAGACCATCAGGGGAAAGACGTCAATATTATGGAAGGATTTTAGACTTAACAGTCGGGTTTATCAGGAGAGCCAGGGACTTGAGGCAAGCCTGCATACGGATGAGGCATGGAATGGCAAGCAAGTCTACATCCATATTAACCCAGTAAGGAGTGGAGTCGCCTGAGGCTAAACCACGCCGCTACTGGGAGGCTACCCCCGAAGCTAGAGTACACTTAGTTTTCATTTCTACATCATTTAAAAAAAAAAAAAAAAGCTTGGTCACTTCGTGTAATCCCCATTGGCCGCAGGAGACAGCCACAAATCTGCGGGGTTGCTTATTTTTCATCTCGCGTCGCGAGAGTCTCACATTCTCGCGATTAACGCATCAGCATAAGTGGAATTAAGGATTCGCCCCGAGATCTTTCGCCTCGCTATTCGGGAGTCAGAATAACAATTTCCAGTTCAGCCGCAGCGGCTTCTCGCCTCGCGAATCAAGATAAGGTCTTAAAGTCACAGCGAGAGTTCTTCCGTGATGCTATATGCACCGGACGGGAGGTAGTAGGACCTTTCATGAAAAGAGGCAACCATGAAAATTTGATCGGGGTATATTCTCTCCTCTCCTGCACTTCATGTTGTTTTTGTTTTGATTTTCATTTTGTTTTTTGTTTGTCAATCTTGGTTAATTTGGAAGATCGAAGAGTTTGTTGTATTAATGTCGGTCCGCGAAGCTTGTTGGATTTTGATTAAATTGAGCATAGATTAATTGCATGAATTATCTTGACCATCGATGATTTCCCCACAGGTTCCGAAATTGGAAAATTGATCCCCCACTGTAAAAATTGAAAGCTGAACTTTGAGAATTTTATTTGTGATTACTTGATTTATGATAAGTTTGGGGTGAGGGGTGACACACTAAGGAATTGTATCTCGGTCAAACACTTTGCAAACAATCAATGAGGATTTGAGCCTCGACTGTTTTGAATGTGTGTGCTTACTTAAGTTGCACTTTCCGAATTTGTTGAATCACTATATGGTTTGCATGTTTTTATATGTTGAAATAGTTGATTTGAAAATTTTCTTTGAATTTACTTGGCCATACATGTGAACCAACCTTGATTAATGATCCCTTTAGCGATTTGGTGTTACTTTATTGTTCTTGTTTTGACCTTACATTACAAGCCGACTTTCAAAAACCGATGATTTCCCCTATCTCAGGATTTAGGAGATATGGAATTTGAGCTTTGTGAGTGTTGTTGTGGAGACTAAGTTTGGGGTGGCTACAAGTTCATGAATCATAGTTGGAAAAAGAAAAACGGAAGTATGGAGCCAGAAGGCTTAAAAAAAAGTGATGAAAAGATTGAACATGGCTACAAAAGGGCAAAAGAAAAAATAACTATAAAAAGGAAATAGGTGTGTGTAACCACAAATGCAGGAAGAGAATAATATGAGAGTGAATTCAATTGTTAGGATTAGTTTCTGTCTCTCATTGATCCTAAGGACTTAGTCTCTATCCTTTAATATCTTACTAGACCAGGCCTCATACAACCTTGAAAGACCTATTGATTTGATGCATGTTTTACGTGGGAACTATTTTTGAGATGAAAATCAAATTCATGGGAAGTGCTCTTAGAATGTGAAAGTGGTAAAAGTTGATAGCCTAGACAAACAAGAGATTAATGAGTGAAATACTTCATGCCCTTGTAGGGAAGGCAATTGTTTGAAATAGGTGATCTTCGCTTTGTGTGTATCTTTGAGCCTCGACTTAGGTAATGATGGCATGAATGATAAGTTCTCAATGGTTTAAAGTAAATGAAAGTGGGGATTTACGTTAATGTAGAGATCATTGGAAAACTGTTTGATTGCATTAAATTTGTGCGAAATCGATTGATTCCTTTAAACCACTTAAGTCTTGAGTGATTTCTGAGTTTTAATAAACATGGGGACAAGCAAGGTTTAAGTTTGAGGTGTTTGATAAGCCTCGGCTTATCTAGTTTATGACTAGATGAACTAGGGTTTATGTGCCAATTAGTGAGTTCCAGCTCTCGTTTCGCCCAAATTTTGCTTGTTTTGTTCTAGTTGGACTTTGACTCGTTTTGCGTCTTTTATTGTAGTTTTTAGCTTATTTTGGATAGAATTATGCTTTGGTTGCTTTTGTGTTTTCAGGTCGATAAGTGAAGCTCAGAGTCAAGGAAAGCCAAGAAATAGTGGAAATTACAATTCTGGAGACACTCGCCCGCGAGATGTGTCGCCTCATGGTGCAGGCGCAGAGGCGAAACCGTCACGGCATAAGCCAGTGATTAAGGTCACGGCGCAATGATTGAGGTTTGAAGACTCGCGCGAGACAGCTACTTTCGCGAAGAATGAAGACTTGGAAGCCAGAGACCATCACGG
>JAUPTC010001485.1:0-24632 GCA_030762895.1 Sophora flavescens
AAACTAAGTAAAATATTAAGTTGTTGGTTTTCTTCGAAAATGAGATTAATTTTCTAATTCTCTATATTTTTTTAAATAGTGATCCAAATTTTTTTTTTCCGCACATGCATTCAAACACTCATAATATAATATACACCACTATATTTATTTCACATATACTTTCTATTTTATAACTGACCCTTTTCTTACTAGGTCACGATCCACTTGTCACACATATTTTACATCATCGTAAATTTTACAACTACGCCATAAGGTGTCCAAAATTCTACGCAAAAGATGACTCTCAGAGTCACTAAGTCGACTATCCTAAAATTCCCACTCTTCCTAAAACTACATCCTAGGCTGGTCACCACTATATAAAACCATTGGGCAGCCCAGCGTACACTCCCCCCCCCCGGAAGATGTCCCGGAGAGGATACAATGCCTCTCTCCAAGCAGCCTCCGCACTTTCGCCTGCTAAAGGAACATAGTCAGATTTTCCACCGGATTCTCCTCCGGGTCTTCCTCCATCTCCTCCGAATATGTTCTGGAACTAATATAATGGGTGCAGGAGGTGATCCTGGTGCAACTTGTTGTAATGGTTGAATAAACCGAGGCGTTGGTGGTGCCTCCAGACCCCGTGTTGTACTAAATAACCGTAGTATCATCCAGATAGGTGGTAGCGATATTTCAATTGTTTCCTTACTGTGAATTAACCCGCTGTGGTCCTCGCCCATCAGATTTCTGGAGTGTCCTTAACGGACCAAAGATAAGTAGCACTCCGAGCTCCCCGGGTTGATAACCCAAGCGCCACCTCATCAACGTTGTCAAACGTCAGGGATCGTACCCCCGAGTAGTTCAAATCCACCTCGTCTGGATCCATCTAAAATGTTTGTAAGGGTGAGTTTCCAATATATGAGTTTTAATAAGACAACCCCATGCACGACTCTCAAATAGCAATTACCACGTATTCACAATATAATAACATTAATACTAACAAGAGAATGATTTAATTCTGTGGCTTCATGCCCGATACCATCGTCATTTTTAAAAAAAATGCATGACACTTCTATATTCAATTTCTAATTTGATACCTAATCTCCGGAGATTCCACAACTTTCTGTTTCGCTTCAGCCGATCAAAGCTCGCACATGGCGCATTGTAAAAACGAACAAAACAATGCCCAAGAAAAATCAATGGTGCACATCCCCATTCCCGATAGGATGTTCATGCCAGCACCTAACACAATGTGCACATCCCCATTCCCGCTAGATGCTCATACAAAGCACATAACACAATTGTGCACATCCTCATTCCCGTTAGGATGTTCATGCAAAGCAATGACACTATTCCCCCATTCCAGTTAGGAAATAGCGGCACATATATATAATTTGGACATATAGTCCTACATATATTGGCTCACACATATAGAGGCCCCATATTTAAATGGAACACAGTCCATAAAAGATACATTGATCCACTCCGGAATTCAATGATCATCACCACCTGACACGCTCCTGGCCATATACATTGATCCACTCGATTCAATGCCATTTACATGACATAATTGCCATTGAATGCATGAGAAAAACTTTTATTCTCGTTTGTTTTCTTTGTCGTAATAATCTTTCCTCGTCAAGCACAAAGCTTAACGCACCATGCTTAATTCTTTTAATTAAGACTTTTCACTTAAAACAAATACAGACACACCGCCCAAATCTTTTAATCTCAACATAGGACATACAATCCGAATGCTCAATCACGATGCCCTTAAACCGATGCACCAGTTTTAGGCTCATGGATATGGAACTCACACTGTCCACATCAACTTAGGACACACGGTCCAAAAACAAAACTTGCAGTGACACTCCGTCCCATGACATGCATCCTTGATCTACGTGTCCATACAACACTAGAACCCCGACGCCCTCGGCTTCTAGGCTCATTTATCTTCTTGTAAAACATTTTGCTCAGTGTAAAACAAAACCAAGCTTTGAAAACTCATCCAAGTTTAACGGAATACTTTTATCGAATAAAAACATTTTTACATAAATCCTTCCCCAAAAAACGTTAATAAATTTTAAAAATCATTTACAAATTCCTTTGATTTCTAATTATTTCACTTTAAGAAATAATTTTCAATAAAGGTCAACAAAACAAAAATTTTAATAAATAAAAATATTAAATAAATAAATTTTGAAAATTTAAATAATTAAATATTTAATATTAAATAATATTAATTAAATAATATTAATTAAATAATATTAAATAAATAATATCACTTTTTCATCGTAAGTAATTGTTCTGACTGTTGTAAATATTATTTTTGGAACTTAATTACTTTAAATAACATTTTATTATAAAATTGAATTTATTATATAAAAATTAGAGCCTGTGAAAAATTTCACGGTTTCGCCCTTACTATGGCTTATTTACACTATTTCCACAAAATATTATTAAAATAATAAAATTTTTTTTCATTTTTCTCAAAATCTCCCAAATTAATCCCTCTGATTAATTATCCAAGCTTATTAAGTTTTTATCCTTAATTAAAAATTTTTAACACTGACTAATGTCAGGTTACTCAGTCCAACAATCAATAGCAGATAAAGTCCAATCACAAAATAGCATGGCATATATCAATTCATGACATGCATCTCAATTATAATATAAACAAATAATCATAATCATGTAAGTTCACACATCACTTCAATTCAATTACTCAGATAAACATCATATCAATCTAGCAATTAATAGTAAACAGTATAATAAAATAAAATATTTCATACATAAAAGTAATAAATGACTCCACAAATAAGCATGAGATTATCTCAACTCCTCAGGCATACCCCCCTTACCTCTTGAAGACTACACTATAGTTCCTGTAAATTTTCTGATCCTGATCCAATTTTTCTCCGTCAGCTTGACTCAGCTAACTCAGTTATTTCCTTCAAACGAATTACAACCAAAATAAATCAAATCAAACAACAATACACTTAGTTTATGAAGGTTAGGGTTCGGCTTCAACCCATTATCTAGGTTAGGAAAAATTAAAATTTGATTAACTTAAGGATTAATGATCCATAAGTTAATTAAGCATGATTAATCACTTTAACCATGATTATGAACTAAGACATGAACTAAACTCATCTAGTTCTAAGAACTAGGTTTCGGTTTCCTCAAGATTTTTAGGCTAGAAATTTGGAAATTTCATCAACTCTTGGATTAAATCAACATACAAAGTTTAGAGTTTGATTCAAGTGTTACAAACAACTTTTGAATCACAAAACCCTTAAGTACACAAACCTAGGGTTTCGGTTTTGATGAGATCAATAGGTTAAAGTTTGATTTTTTTGATCTTCTATATACTTGAATACAAGAACTAGAAAGATACAAAAGGATTGAATCATGAATCAAGTCATGAAAATGAAACAAAACCTAAAAACACAAATCTGACCTAGGTTCGGCCATAACCAGAAATCAAGGAAAGAAATTTCTCATGATCTTATGCTTCTAGATGATGAAAATAGAGATGATTATAAGATCATAGCAATTGGTTTCATGTCAAAAGGATTTTTCTAGAATTAGTTATGAATTTTTGAATCTAGTTTCATGAACTTTGAACCAATGAAGAACATATGGATTTAAGTCCTAAATCTACCAAAGTGATGAGGATAAATGATTCAAATGACAAGAGAATAAGTTATTACCTCTTGATGATCCAAGAAAAACAAAGTTTGGATGATGTTCTTCAAGGTTTCTTATGGTGTTCTTATGGCAAATTTAAGAGCTTTTTGAAGAAGAAAGACATGGAAATGGAAGGAAAGTATTTATATGAAGAAGACAACTAACTTAAGGAAGAAGACACTATTGAAGCCGTGAGGGTTGGGCAAGGTTTGGTCAACTTGTCCAATGGCATTTGCTTGAAATTGTCATAAAAAGACAAGGGCAATTTGGTCATTTCATAGGAAAAATTAACTTTGTCATAAATGTGCCATTATGGCCATTATGATACGGATAAACTCACCATAAATGCTCGCCAAGCTCGGTCAATCCAACATCTCTGCTACGCTGCTCGACCTCGATTCATCTGGCGCAAGCTTTTCCTAGAGACATCTCGACGTATACGCCCCCAACAAATAATATATTTTAATTTTTTTTCCAAAATTTTAAAAAATTCCAAGATCGTAGTAAATACGATAAAAACATTTTTCATCTCGCTCACTGACTCAAAATTAGGTCTTCTCGAAGCAGAAACTTTACCGCCGCTGAAAACGCAGACCGGGTTCCGCTCCGAATTTTCAACCCAAAATTTCATCGTAACCCTAAGATATAAAACATGACAGAAAAATAAAAAGTATTTTGCCCAAAACAATTTTCTAAGTCTCTGATAAAAATATATTTTTATATATTAATTACCGACACTAGAAAGCAAAGGAAAATCGGGTGTTACATTACTACCCCACTAAAAAAAAATTCGCCCTCGAAATTACGCACCAGTAAAGAGTTCGAGATACTGTAATCTCATCTTGTCCTCAGCCTCCCACGCCGCTTCTCCAAAGTAGTTTCATTCCAAATAACTTTAACTAATGAGATTTGCTTACCCCTGAGCTGCTTAATCATCTTATCTTCGATTCGTACAGGCGAAGTCTCATAAGACAAGTTTTCTTTTAATTGTACTTCATCGGGTTCGATTATATGTGATGGATCAGGAATATACTTCCTTAGTTGTGAAACATGGAACACATCATGAATATTTGAAAGAAAAGGCGGCAAAGAAATTTGATAGGCTACTGGACCAACACGACGAAGAATTTGGTATGGTCCAATGAATTTAGGAGTGAGTTTTCTGGATTTCATAACCCTACCTACCCCAGTCGTTGGTGTGACTCTCAGAAATACAATTTCACCTTCTTCAAACTCGAGAGGTCGTCTCCTTTGATCTGAATAACTCTTCTGTCTACTTTGTGCTGTTTTCATCCTTTCACGGATTTGTTTTACTTTTTCCGTCGTCTGATGTACGATTTCAGGCCCTAACATCATGCTCTCTCCGTCTTGGTACCAACACACAGGTGTTTGACATTTCCTTCCGTACAAAGCCTCATAGGGTGCCATCCCTATGCTTGAATGAAAACTGTTGTTATAGGTGAATTCAATCCAGCAACAAATCATCCCAACTTCCTCGATGATCTAAAACACATGCTCTCAAAGAAATCTTCTAATGATTGAATCATTCTTTCCGCTTGTCCATCAGCTTGAGGATGATAAGCTGAACTTAACCTTAACTTAGTTCCTAAGGCTCGATGTAAACTTCCCCAAAAACGTGAAGTAAACTTTTGGATCTCTATCCGACACAATACTCGATGGTACTCCATGTAATCTGATCACTTCCTTGATATAGATATCCGTCAATTTCTATCAGTATAATTAATCTTCAAAGGTAAGAAATGTGCCGATTTCGTTAGTCTCGTCAACAATTACCCAAATTGAATCAAAGCCTTTAGAAGTTCGTGGTAAACTTACCATAAAATCCATTGATATATCGTCCCACTTCCATTCTGGTATATCTAGTGATGTAAGCATACCTCCTGGCCTTTGATGTTCCACCTTTACTTTTTGACACGCCGACAAGATGCAACGTATTTTGCTACTTGCTTTTTCATGCCTGGCCACCAAAATCTTTGTTTCAAGTCTTGTTACATCTTCTTCGATCCAGGATGAATACTTAACTTACTCTTATGGAATTCATCTAAAATCATCTTTCTCATCTCGAGGATTATCGTGTACACATATTCGTCCATTGCACCTTAAGATATGATCTCGATCCCAAAAACTAAATTCTGCAACTTTTCCTTGTTTCATCAATTCCCTCTTTTCTTGAAGATAGACATCCGAAATTTGTCGCTCTCTGATTTCTTCCATTAATCCACTAGAAATTTTGATCATTCCCACACCGATCTTTTCCCTATCAAATTCCATAATCAAATTGAGATCACGGAACTCTTCTATTAGTTTTAATTCCCTTACCATCATAACCGAGATCCGAATGACTTTTCTCGCTAAGTGCATCGCCTACAACGTTAGCCTTTCCAGGATGATACCGCAATTTGAAATCGTAATCTTTAAAAAATTCCATCCAACGCCTTTGTCTCATATTGAGCTCCTTTCGATCAAACAGATACTTTAAACTTTTGTGGTCATCAAGACATTGAATATTGCTCCATACAAGTAATGCCTCCAGATCTTTAGTTCAAAAACCACCGCAGCCCAACTCTAGATCATGCGGCTTGATAATTTCTTTCATGTGTCTTCAATTGACGTGATGCGTAAGCTACAACTTTCCTATGTTGCATCAACACACATCCTAAACCTTGATAAGAAGAATCACAATACACTTCGTGAAGGTTCATTTGGTTCAGCAAAGATTAAACCGGTGAAGTTGTCAATTGTTCCTTGATCTTCTCGAAAACTTTTTTCACATTTGTCTTCCCATAAAAAAGGTTGATCTTTTTCTCGTAAGCAAAGTTAACGGTGCAACTATCTTAGAAAATCCTTCAATAAATCTTCTATAGTAACCTGCTAGACCCACAAAACTTCTCGATCTCCATTACATCGTCTTTGGTCTTTCCCAAGAAAGTACCGCCTCCACTTTTGTGGGATCGACAAAGCAATACCTTCCCTGTAATCACATGTCCTAAAAATTTCACTTCCTTAAGCCAAAATTCACACTTAGACAATTTCGCATACATTACAATCACAAGCAAAAACAGTAAAACTTGATGCAAATGATCTATAAGTTCCTCAAAACTCTTAGAGTAAATAAGAAACTCATCAATGAACACCACAACAAACATCTCAAGAAACGTACGAAAAATCCCGGCTCATATAGTCCATGAAAACGGCTGGTGCATTCGACACTCCGAATGGCATTATGAGATATTCATAATGTCCGTAACGAGTTCTGAACGCGGTTTTTGGAATATCTTCACTTTTTACTCTAATCTGATGATAACCTGTTCTCAAGTCAATCTTGGAGAACACAACAGCTCCTCGCAATTGATCCATCAGATTATCTATACGCGGTAACAAATACTTATTCTTAATCGTCACTTTATTTAGTTGTCGAAAATCCACACAAAGTCTCGAACCTCCATCTTTCTTCCTCACTAACAGAACTAGTGCTCCCCACGGAGAAACACTTGGTCGAATGAATTGTTTTGACAAAAGGTCCTCTAGTTGAGTTTTCAATTCGACAAGCTCTGTAGGCGCCATCCAATAGGGAGAAATAGAAATTGGCCCTGTTCCTGGGTATCAAATCGATGGAGAATTCAATTTCTCTTATTGGCGGCAATCCAGGGACGCCATTAGGAAACACATCCGAAAATTCTCTCACAATAGGCAGAGTACTCAAATCGATCTCCCTCTCGACTTCTAAGTTAGTTAAAAGCATGTATCCCTGATCTCTTTCTCTCGAAAAAGTTCTTATATGGTTGGTAGATAAAATTCCAGAAATCTCAGGATTAGGAAAAACTAGAGTCTTATTTGCACAATCTAACATAATATGGTTGGAAGATAACCAATCCGTGCCTAAAATTACATCTAACTGTATTAAAGGCAGGCATATCAAATCAACAAGAAAATGTCTATCCTGAATAACAATTGGACAGTTCAGACATATAGAATTCACAACAACCCGGCCTAGCAGCTTGGAGTTGAAACAATCAAGTCATAGGACAAGGAAGAAATAGGCAATTTCAAATGTTTCACAACATCCATCGAAATAAAGGAATGCGCCACACCAATCAAAAAGTACAAGCTAAGAGATTACCAGCTATGTCGCAACTACCTTGTAATGAGATCGTCGTAATCGAAGTCTCAAGACCACTCATGGTGTAAACTCTCCCCTTAGCTACTCGGCTTATTGGTCTTGACAGTATTGACAACTGGTGCAGTCCTTGGCTTACCACAGTCTCTAGCCATATGCCCACCTTACCACAATTATAACACCTGGGTCCTTTCACTGGACAATTATTCGCCATATGATTTGGGTCTCCACACTTGAAACATTTCCTGATTGTGTTTTGATTTTGATTCTTCTGGTCTCCACCACTTGATGTAGTAGCTACAGGATGATAGGGTTGTTGATAACGATTATTTCCCGGTGCTCGATAATACGGTTTACTTTGGACCCGCTTCCTTTCTCGGTTCTCGATATTGACCTTTGGATTTTGATGGTCCTCCCGCATATCCTCTCGTTATCTCTTCCCTTTCTCATTTGCTCTATCTTTCTACATTTCTCAACCAAAGCTTGAAATTCCCGATTTCCAACGAAGTACAGATTCCTTAATCTCGAACCGTAATCCCCGCTTCAAAACGCTCACACTTCCAATCTTCATCCGGATTGTTTTGAAAAAGCGAAAGTATTTGGCCAATGACTCAAATTTAGCTGCATACTCTCCTACAGCTTAAATCCCTTTGAGATAGACGTAAAAATTCCTGCTCTTTCTCTCGCCGAGCGCTTTGTGGAAAATACTTGTTCGTAAACATGTTTTTAAATATCTCCCAAGTAATCACCCGATTTTCCCGCTTCTAATAGTTGCTTAGTGCCTCTCCACCAATACTCAAGATCCCCTAACAACAGATGGGTAGCATACGGCACCTTCACTCCTCGGACTATTGATCAACTCAAAAATCTTCTCCACTTCCCGAATCCATAAGTCAGCCTTAACAGATCCACATCTCCATGAAATTGTGGAGGATTCTCGCGCCTAAAAGCAAGAAGACTTCTACCTTCAAGCACTGCTCCGCCGAATTTGTTCCCGCAAATTCTCGGGCAGCCATCGCTGCAGCTTTGTTGTATAATAGCAGCAGCTACATCCGCCATAGCTTGTGAAGCAAAGTTCATACCTCCTCCTTCTTCATAATTTTCCTCAAAATTCTCTTGACCGTTAACATGACCACCTCTACGCCCTTCTTCCTCGACCGCGCCCACGCCCACGACCACGCCCACGCCCACGCCATGTTCACCCTTCGGTTCCATAACCGACCTACAAAACATAATCAGCTAATGGCAAACAGAAAATAAGACTTTAATCTAATAACTAGCACATATTACTTCTAAGAAGTAATTCAAACAATTCTCTTCAGAGATCACACAACATCAACACAATGCACCTACTCCCAAAGATTTCCCGAAAGACTCGACCAGCTCTGATACCACTAATGCGACACCCCATTTTCAAGTATCACATTTACGTAACATTACTCAAACATCGAACTAAGTAAAATATTAAGTTGTTGGTTTTCTTCGGAAAATGAGATTAATTTTCTAATTTTCTATATTTTTTTGAAATAGTGATAAAATTTTTTCTTTTTTTTTTTCCGCACATGCATTCAAACACTCATAATATAATATACACCACTATATTTATTTCACATATACTTCTCTATTTTACAACTGACCCTTTTCTTACTAGGTCACGATCCACTTGTCACACATATTTTACATCATCAGAAATTTTACAACCACGCCATAGAGGGTGTCCGAAAATTCTACGCAAAAGATGACTCTCGTGAGTCACTAAGTCGACTATCCTAAAATTCCCACTCTTCCTAAAACTACATCCTAGGCTGGTCACCACTATATAAAACCATTGGGAAGCCCAGTGTACACTCCCCCACCCCTGAAGATGTGTCCGGAGAGGATACAACATCCCCTCTCCAAGCAGCCTCCGCACTCTTCGGCCTCGCTAAAGGAACATAGTCAGATTTTCCACCGGATTCTCCTCCGGGTCTTCCTCCATCTCCTCCGAATATGTCTCGGAACTAATATAATGGGTGCAGGAGGTGATCCCGGTGCAACTTGTTGTAATGGTTGAATAAACCGAGGCGGTTGGTGCCCGCACTCCCGTGTTGTACTAAACACCGTAGTATCATCCAGATAGGTGGTAGCGATATTTCAATTGTTTCCCGCTGTGAATTAACTCGCTGTGGTCCTCAGCTACTGACTGGAGTGTCCTTAACGGACCAAGATAAGTAGCACTCCGAGCTCCCGGGTTGATAACCCAGGGCCTCCTCTATCCCCTTGTCAAACGCCGTGATCGTACCCGAGTAGTTCAAATCCACCTCGTCCGGATCCATCTAAAATGTTTGTAAGGGTGAGTTTCCAATATATGAGTTTTAATAAGACAACCCCATGCACAACTCTCAAATAGCAATTACCACGTATTCACAATATAATAACATTAATACTAACAAAGAGAATGATTTAATTCACGTGGCTTCATGCCCGATAACCATCGCTCATTTTAAAAAAATGCATGACACTTCTATATTCAATTTCTAATTTGATACCTAATCTCCGGAGATCCCACAACTTTCTGCTTCGCTTTCAACTCGATCAGCTCGCACATGGCGCATTGTAAAACGAACAAAACAATGCCCAAGAAAATCAATGGTGCACATCCCCATTCCCGATAGGATGTTCATGCCAGCACCTAACACAATTGTGCACATCCCCATTCCCGTTAGGATGCTCATGCAAAGCACCTAACACAATTGTGCACATCCTCATTCCCGTTAGGATGTTCATGCAAAGCAATGACACTATTCCCCCATTCCAGTTAGGAAATAGCGGCACATATATATAATTTGGACATATAGTCCTACATATATTGGCTCACACATATAGAGGCCCCATATTTAAATGGAACACAGTCCATAAAAGATACATTGATCCACTCCGAACTCAATGATCATCACCACCGACACGCCCTGTCATATACATTGATCCACTGGATTCAATGCCATTTACATGACACAATTGCCATTGAATGCATGAGAAAACTTTTATTCTCGTTTGTTTTCTTTGTCGTAATAATCTTTCCTCGTCAGCACAAAGCTTAACGACCATGCTTAATTCTTTTAATTAAGACTTTTCACTTAAAACAAATACAGGACACACCGTCCAAATCTTTTAATCTCAACATAGGACATACAACCAATGCTCAATCACGATGCCCTTAAACCGATGCACCAGTTTTAGGCTCGCGGATATGGAACTCACACTGTCCACATCAACTTAGGACACACGGTCCAAAAACAAAACTTGCAGGACACTCCGCCCCATGACACGCATCCTTGATCTACGTGTCCATACAACACTAGAACCCCGACGCCTCGGTTTCTAGGCTCATTTATCTTCTTGTAAAACATTTTGCTCAGTGTAAAACAAAACCAAGCTTTGAAAACTCATCCAAGTTTAACGAATACTTTTACTGAATAAAAACATTTTTACATAAATCCTTTTCTCATAAAAACGTTAATAAATTTTAAAAATCATTTACAAATTCCTTTGATTTCTAATTATTTCACTTTAAGAAATAATTTTCAATAAAGGTCAACAAAACAAAAATTTTAATAAATAAAAATATTAAATAAATAAATTTTGAAAATTTAAATAATTAAATATTTAATATTAAATAATATTAAATAAATAATATTAATTAAATAATATTAAATAACTAATATCACTTTTCTGTCAGAAGTAATTGTTCTGACTGTTGTAAATATTATTTTTGGAACTTAATTACTTTAAATAACATTTTATAATAAAATTGAATTTATTATATAAAAATTAGAGCCTGTGAAAAATTTCACGGTTTCGCCCTTACTATGGCTTATTTACACTATTTCCACAAAATATTATTAAAATAATAAATTTTTTTTTCATTTTTCTCAAAATCTCCCAAATTAATCCATCTGATTAATTATCCAAGCTTATTAAGTTTTTATCCTTAATTAAAAAATTTTAACACTGACTAATGTCAGGTTACTCAGTCCAACAATCAATAGCAGATAAAGTCCAATCACAAAATAGCATGACATATATCAATTCATGACATGCATCTCAATTATAATATAAACAAATAATCATAATCATGTAAGTTCACACATCACTTCAATTCAGTTACTCAGATAAACATCATATCAATCTAGCAATTAATAGTAAACAGTATAATAAAATAAAATATTTCATACATAAAAGTAATAAATGACTCCACAAATAAGCATGAGATTATCTCAACTCCTCAGGCATACCCCCCTTACCTCTTGAAGACTACACTATAGTTCCTGTAAATTTTCTGATCCTGATCCAATTTTTCTCCGTCAGCTTGACTCAGCTAACTCATTTATTTCCTTCAAACGAATTACAACCAAAATAAATCAAATCAAACAACAATACACTTAGTTTATGAAGGTTAGGGTTCGGCTTCAACCCATTATCTAGGTTAGGAAAAATTAAAATTTGATTAACTTAAGGATTAATGATCCATAAGTTAATTAAGCATGATTAATCACTTTAACCATGATTATGAACTAAGACATGAACTAAACTCATCTAGTTCTAAGAACTAGGGTTCGGTTTCCTCAAGATTTTTAGGCTAGAAATTTTGAAATTTCACCAACTCTTGGATTAAATCAACATACAAAGTTTAGAGTTTGATTCAAGTGTTACAAACAACTTTTGAATCACAAAACCCTTAAGTACACAAACCTAGGGTTTCGGTTTTGATGAGATCAATAGGTTAAAGTTTGATTTTTTTGATCTTCTATATACTTGAATACAAGAACTAGAAAGATACAAAAGGATTGAATCATGAATCAAGTCATGAAAATGAAACAAAACCTAAAAACACAAATCTGACCTAGGTTCGGCCATAACCAGAAATCAAGGAAAGAAATTTCTCATGATCTTATGCTTCTAGATGATGAAAATAGAGATGATTATAAGATCATAGCAATTGGTTTCATGTCAAAAGGATTTTTCTAGAATTAGTTATGAATTTTTGAATCTAGTTTCATGAACTTTGAACCAATGAAGAACATATGGATTTAAGTCCTAAATCTACCAAAGTGATGAGGATAAATGATTCAAATGACAAGAGAATAAGTTATTACCTCTTGATGATCCAAGAAAAACAAAGTTTGGATGATGTTCTTCAAGGTTTCTTATGGTGTTCTTATGGCAAATTTAAGAGCTTTTGAAGAAGAAAGACATGGAAATGGAAGGAAAGTATTTATATGAAGAAGACAACCAACTTAAGGAAGAAGACACTATTGAAGCCGTGAGGGTTGGGCAAGGTTTGGTCAACTTGTCCAATGGCATTTGCTTGAAATTGTCATAAAAAGACAAGGGCAATTTGGTCATTTCATAGGAAAAATTAACTTTGTCATAAATATGCCATTATGGCCATTATGATACGGATAAACTCGCCATAAATGCTCGTTCAAGTCGGCCAATCCAACATCTCCACTCTGCTTTTACCTCGATTCATCCGGCGCAAGCTTTTCCTAGAGACATCTCGACGTATACGCCCGCAACAAATATAATATTTTAATTTTTTTACCAAAATTTTCAAAACTTCCAAAGATCGTAGTAAATACGATAAAAACATTTTTCATCTCATTTACTCAAAATTAGGTCTCTCGAGCAGAAACTTTTATGTCATGAAAATGCAGACTGGTTCCGTCTCAATTTTCAACCCAAAATTTCATCGTAACCCTAAGATATAAAACATGACAGAAAAATAACAGATTTTGTCCAAAACAATTTTCTAAGTCTCGATAAAAATATATTTTTATATATTAATTACCGACACTAGAAAGCAAAGAAAATCGGGTGTTACAAATCAAGTAAAGGGTGATTTAATTTTAGTGAGCCACTTTTAACCTCGTCTTTAAACAACCGACGTTAAAAGTGAACCTTTAACTTCAGTTCTTTTAACAATCAAGTAAAAGGTGATTGATTTTCTAGTGAGCCACTTTCAACGCGCTTCTTAAACAACCGACGTTAAAGTGAACCTTTAACTTCGCTTCTTTAACAATCAAGTAAAAGGTGATTGATTTTTAGTGAGCCACTTTCAACCTCAGTCTTAAACAACCGACGAAGTGAACCATTTAACTTCAGTTCTTTTAACAATCAAGTAAAGGTGATTGATTTTTAGTGAGCCACTTTTAACGCCGCTCTTTAAACAATCGACGCAGTGAACCTTTAACTTCAGTCTTTTAACAATCAAGTAAAAGGTGATTGATTTTTGGTGAGCCACTTTAAACGTAAGTTATTTAAACAATCGACTTAAAGTGAACCTTTAACTTCTCTTTTAACAACCAAGTAAAAGGTGATTGATTTTTAGTGAGCCACTTTCAACCTCAGTTCTTTAAACAACACGACGTTAAGTGAACCTTTAACTTCAGTTCTTTAACAATCAAGTAAAAGGTGATTGATTTTTAGTGAGCCACTATTAACGTCTATTCTTTAAACAACCGACGTTAAAGTGAACCTTTAACTTCAGTCTTTTAACAATCAAGTAAAAGGTGATTGATTTTTAGTGAGCCACTTTCAACGCAGCTTTAAACAACCGACGTAAGTGAACCTTTAACTTCGCTCTTTTAACACTGAAGTAAAAGGTGATTGATTTTTAGTGAGCCACTTTCAACCTCAGTTCTTTAAACAACTGACGTTAAAAGTGAACCTTTTAACTTGTCTTTAACAATCAAGTAAAGGTGATTGATTTTTAGTGAGCCACTTTAACGTAGTTCTTTAAACAATCGACGAAGTGAACTTTAACTTCAGCTTTAACAATCAAGTAAAAGGTGATTGATTTTTAGTGAGCCACTTTAACGTTTTAAACATGACGAAAGTGAACCTTTAACTTCCTTTAACAATCAAGTAAAAGGTGATTGATTTTTAGTGAGCCACTTTTAACGTAGCTTAAACAATCGACGAAAGTGAACTTTAACTTGCTTTAACTTTATTTTTTCTTGATAAATTTTAAACAATCGACGAAGTGAACTTTAACTTGTCTTTAACATCAAGTAAAGGTGATTGATTTCTAGTGAGCATTTAACCGCTTAAACATGACAAGTGAACCTTTAACTTAGCTTTAACAATCAAGTAAAAGGTGATTGATTTTTAGTGAGCCACTTTAACGTTCTTAAACAATCGACGAAGTGAACCTTTAACTTTAGCTTTAACAATCAAGTAAAGGTGATTGATTTTTAGTGAGCCACTTTTAACGCCGTTCTTTAAACAATGACGAAGTGAACCTTTAACTTTAGTCTTTTAACAATCAAGTAAAGGTGATTGATTTTTAGTGAGCCACTTTAACGGTTAAACAATCGACGAAGTGAACCTTTAACTTGCTTTAACAATCAAGTAAAGGTGATTGATTTTAGTGAGCCACTTTTAAGTCTCTTAAACAATCGACGAGTGACTTTAACTTGTCTTTAACAATCAAGTAAAGGTGATTGATTTTTAGTGAGCTACTTTAACGCTTAAACAATCGACGAAGTGACTTTAACTTGCTTTAACAATCAAGTAAAAGGTGATTGATTTTTAGTGAGCACTTTAACCGTTAAACAATCGACGAAGTGAATTTAACTTCCTTTAACAATCAAGTAAAAGGTGATTGATTTTTAGTGAGCCACTTTAACCCTTAAACAATCGACGAAGTGAACTTTAACTTAGCTTTAACAATCAAGTAAAGGTGATTGATTTTTAGTGAGCCACTTTAACGCAGCTTAAACAATCGACGAAGTGAACCTTTAACTTGCTTTAACATAAGTAAAGGTGATTGATTTTTAGTGAGCTACTTTAACGCTTAAACATGACGAAGTGAACCTTTAACTTGCTTTAACAATCAAGTAAAAGGTGATTGATTTTTAGTGAGCCACTTTAACCCGTTTAAACAACTGACGAAAGTGAACCTTTAACTTTTAACAATCAAGTAAAAGGTGATTGATTTTAGGAGAATTAAACAACGTAAAGTGAACTTTAACTTCTTCTTTAACAATCAAGTAAAAGGTGATTGATTTTAGTGAGCACTTTAACGTTAAACAACGACGAAGTGAACCTTTAACTTCAGTTTTAACAATCAAGTAAAAGGTGATTGATTTTAGTGAGCTACTTTAACGCTTTTAAACAATCACGAGTGAACTTTAACTTCTTTAACAATCAAGTAAAGGTGATTGATTTTTAGTGAGCCACTTTAACGGTTAAACAACGACAAGTGAACTTTAACTTGTTTAACAATCAAGTAAAGGTGATTGATTTTTATGAGCCACTTTAACGCCGCTTAAACATGACAGTGAATTAACTTTAACAATCAAGTAAAGGTGATTGATTTTTAGTGAGCCACTTTAACGGCTTAAACAATCGACTTAAGTGAACCTTTAACTTCCTTTAACAATCAAGTAAAGGTGATTGATTTTTAGTGAGCCACTTTAACTTTAAACAATCGACA
Organism: Sophora flavescens; assembly: GCA_030762895.1. Lineage (NCBI taxonomy): Eukaryota > Viridiplantae > Streptophyta > Magnoliopsida > Fabales > Fabaceae > Sophora > Sophora flavescens. The sequence continues at coordinate 16,284 of JAUPTC010001485.1, forward strand.
GTGAACTTTAACTTTAACAATCAAGTAAAGGTGATTGATTTTAGTGATACTTAACGTTAAACAATCGACGAAGTGAACCTTTAACTTCCTTTAACAATCAAGTAAAGGTGATTGATTTTTAGTGAGCCACTTTAACCAGTTCTTAAACAATCGACGAGTGAACCTTTAACTTAGCTTTAACAATCAAGTAAAAGGTGATTGATTTTTATGAGCCACTTTAACGCGCTTTAAACAATCGACGAAGTGAACTTTAACTTCTTTAACAATCAAGTAAAAGGTGATTGATTTTTAGGAATTAACCGTTTTAAACAATGACGAAGTGAACTTTAACTATTTTTAACAATCAAGTAAAGGTGATTGATTTTTAGTGAGCATTTAACCAAACAACGAAAGTGAACCTTTAACTACTTTAACAATCAAGTAAAAGGTGATTGATTTTAGTGAGCCACTTTTAACAGTTCTTTAAACAATCGACGAAGTGACTTTAACTTCGCTTTTAACAATCAAGTAAAAGGTGATTGATTTTTAGTGAGCCACTTTAACCGTGTAACTTTAACTTCGTTTAACAATCAAGTAAAAGGTGATTGATTTTAGTGAGCCACTTTAACTTAAACAATCGACGAAGTGAATTTAACTTCCTTTAACAATCAAGTAAAAGGTGATTGATTTTTAGTGAGCCACTTTAACGCTTAAACAACGACGAAGTGAATTTAACTTTTTAACATCAAGTAAAAGGTGATTGATTTTATGACCACTTTAACGCTTTAAACAACGACAAGTGAACCTTTAACTTCTTTAACAATCAAGTAAAAGGTGATTGATTTTTAGTGAGCACTTTAACGCCAGTTCTTAAACAACGACGAAAGTGAACCTTTAACTTCGTTTAACAATCAAGTAAAAGGTGATTGATTTTTAGTGAGCTACTTTAACTCATTTAAACAATCGACGAAGTGAACTTTAACTTCGTTTAACAATCAAGTAAAAGGTGATTGATTTTTAGTGAGCACTTTAACCGTTAAACAATCGACAAGTGAACCTTTAACTTCGCTTTAACAATCAAGTAAAAGGTGATTGATTTTTAGTGAGCCACTTTAACGCTTAAACAATCGACGAAGTGAACCTTTAACTTCGCTTTTAACAATCAAGTAAAAGGTGATTGATTTTTAGGAACAGTTTAAACAACGAGAAGTGAACCTTTAACTTTTTAACAATCAAGTAAAGGTGATTGATTTTTAGTGAGCCACTTTAACCAGTTAAACAATGACGAAGAACCTTTAACTTCGCTTTTAACAATCAAGTAAAGGTGATTGATTTTAGTGAGTACTTTAACCGCTTTTAAACAATCGACGAAGTGAACCTTTAACTTCGCTTTAACAATCAAGTAAAGGTGATTGATTTTAGTGAGCCACTTTAACGCCGCTTAAACATGACGAAGTGAACCTTTAACTTCGCTTTTAACAATCAAGTAAAAGGTGATTGATTTTTAGTGAGCCACTTTAACGTAGTTTTAAACAATCGACGAAAGTGAACCTTTAACTTCAGTTTAACAATCAAGTAAAGGTGATTGATTTTTAGTGAGCTACTTTTAACTCGTTTTAAACAATCGACAAGTGAACCTTTAACTTCCTTTTAACAATCAAGTAAAAGGTGATTGATTTTTAGTGAGTTACTTTAACGCCGCTTAAACAATCGACGTAAGTGAACCTTTAACTTCAGCTTTTAAAACAAGTAAAAGGTGATTGATTTTTAGTGACCACTTTAACGTCTTAAACAATCGACGAAGTGAACTTTAACTTCGTTTAACAATCAAGTAAAAGGTGATTGATTTTTATGAGCCACTTTAACGCCGCTTAAACAATCGACGAAGTGAACTTTAACTTAGCTTTAACAATCAAGTAAAAGGTGATTGATTTTTAGTGAGCTACTTTAACTTCTTAAACAATCGACGAAGTGAACCTTTAACTTAGTTTAACATAAGTAAAGGTGATTAATTTAACATTTAAACAACGATAATTTTTTTAACAACAAGTAAAAGGTGATTGATTTTTAGTGAGCCACTTTAACGTTAAACAACTGACGAAGTGAACTTTAACTTTAGCTTTTAACAATCAAGTAAAAGGTGATTGATTTTGGAACTTTAACGCAGTCTTAAACATGATTATGATTTAACTCTTTTAACAATCAAGTAAAAGGTGATTGATTTTTAGTGAGCACTTTTAACGCCTTTTCTTAAACAGGTTGATGAACTTTAACTTCGCTTTTAACAATCAAGTAAAAGGTGATTGATTTTTTAGTGAACCTTTAACTTAGTTCTTTAAACAATCGACGAAAGTGAACTTTAACTTGCTTTTTAACAATCAAGTAAAAGGTGATTGATTTTTAGTGAGCTACTTTTAACGCCGCTTTAAACAATCGACATTAAAGTGAACCTTTAACTTCGTTCTTTTAACAATCAAGTAAAAGGTGATTGATTTTTAGTGAGCCACTTTAACGCGCTTCTTTAAACAATCGAAAAAGTGAACCTTTAACTTCGCTTTTTAACAATCAAGTAAAAGGTGATTGATTTTAGTGAGCCACTTTTAACGCCGCTTCTTAAACAATCGAACAAAGTGAACCTTTAACTTAGTTCTTTTAACAATCAAGTAAAAGGTGATTGATTTTTAGTGAGCCACTTTAACGCCAGTCTTAAACAATCGATAAGTGAACCTTTAACTTTAGCTTCTTTTAACAATCAAGTAAAAGGTGATTGATTTTTAGTGAGCCACTTTTAACGGTTCTTTAAACAATCGACGTTAAAGTGAACCTTTAACTTCAGCTTTTTAACAATCAAGTAAAAGGTGATTGATTTTTTTAAGAGCACAACTTTTAACCTACTTTTAAACAATGAATAAAAGGTGAACCTTTAATTTCCGCTTCCTTTAACAATCAAGTAAAAGGTGATTTTGTGATTTTTTAAAGGCCACTTTTAACGCAGTTTTAAACAATCGACATAGTGAACCTTTAACTTCAGTTCTTTTAACAATCAAGTAAAAGGTGATTGATTTTTTAGTGAGCCACTTTTAACGCCGCTTTTAAACAATCGACGAAAGTGACCTTTAACTTCTCTTTTTTAACAATCAAGTAAAAGGTGATTGATTTTTAGTGAGCCACTTTTAACGCCGCTTCTTTAAACAATCGAGTTAAAGTGAACCTTTAACTTCGTTTTTGATTGATTTTTTGTGACACTTTTAACGCCGCTTTAAACAAAGGTGAACCTTTTGATTTTAACAAATGAAGTAAAAGTTGATAAATTTTTAGTTATCCACTTTTAACCTAGCTTTTAAACAACTGACGTTAAAAGTGAAACTTTTAACTTCAGTTCTTTTAACAACCGATGTAAAAGGTGATTGATTTTCTAGTGAGCCACTTTCAACGTCAGTTCTTTAAACAACTGACGTTAAAAGTTAACCTTTTAACTTCTGTTCTTTTAACAAACAAGTAAAAGGTGATTGATTTTTTAGTGAGCCACTTTTAACTTCAGTTCTTTAAACAATCGAAGTGGCTCACTAAAAATCAATCCTTTTACTCATTCTTAAAGAATCGACAGTTAAAAGGTTCCTTTTAACGTCAGTTCTTTAAAAATCACGTTAAAAGGTGATTGATCAAAAATCAATCACCTTTAACCTCAGCTTTTTAAAAGAACTGACGTTAAAAGTGATCATTTTAACGTCGATTGTTTAAAGAACTGACGTTAAAGGGGTTCACTAAAAATCAATCACCTTTTACTTCATTGTTAAAAGAACGATGTTAAAAGGTTCACTTTTAACGTCGTTGTTTAAAGAATGGCGTTAAAAGTCGGCTCAAAAAATCAATCACCTTTTCGTCATTGTTAAAAAGAACTGAAGTTAAAAGGTTCACTTTTAACGCCGATTGTTTAAAGAACCGACGTTAAAAGTGGCTCACAAAAATCAATCACCTTTATCACTGTTAAAAGAACTGAAGTTAAAGGTTCACCTTCATCGCAATTGTTTAAAGAACCGACGTTAAAGTAGCTCACAAAAAATCAATCACCTTTTACTAATTGTTAAAAGAACAGTTAAAAGGTTCACTTTTAACGTCGGTTGTTTAAAGAACTGCGTTAAAAGTGGCTCACTAAAATCAATCACCTTTTACTTCAGTTGTTAAAAGAACAAAAGTTAAAGGTTCACTTTTAACGTCGTTGTTAAAGACCTCACGTAAAGCGGCTCACAAAAAATCAATCACCTTTAACTTCAGTTGTTAAAAACGATGATAAAGGTTCACTTTTAACGCGTTGTTTAAAGAACCGACATTAAAAGTGGCTCACTAAAATCAATCACCTTTTACTCGTTGTTAAAAGAACCGAAGTTAAAGGGGTCACTTTTAACGCTGAGTTGTTTAAAGAACTGACGTTAAAAGTGGGCTCACTAAAAATCAATCACCTTTTACTTCAGCTTGTTAAAAGAACTAAGTTAAAGGTTCACTTTTAAGCTTAGTTGTTTAAAGAACTGACGTTAAAAGTGGCTCACTAAAAATCAATCACCTTTTTACCATTGTTGAAGCGAAGTTAGAACCGGTTCACTTTTAACGTCGATTGTTAAAAGAACTGACGTTAAAGGGGCTCACTAAAAATCAATCACCTTTTACCAGTTGTCAAAAGAACTAATTAAGGTTAATAACGAATGAAGTTAAAGGTTCACTTTTAACGCTGCTTGTTTAAAGAATCGACGTTAAAGTTGCTCACAAAAAATCAATCACCTTTTACTCAATTGTTAAAAGAACTGAAGTTAAAAGTTCACTTTTAAGGCAGTTGTTTAAAGAACTGACGTTAAAAGTGGCACAAAAAATCAATCACCTTTTACTTCAGTGGTTAACAGAACTGAAGTTAGAAGGCTCACTTTAACGTCAGTTGATTAAAGAAAAGGCGTTAAAAGTGGCCAACAAAAAATCAATCACCTTTTACTTGAGTTGTTAAAAGAACTGAGTTAAAGGTTCCACTTTAACGTCAGTTGTTTAAAGAACTGACGTTAAAAGTGGCTCACTAAAAATCAATCACCTTTTACTTCAGTTGTTAAAAGAACTGAGGTTAGAAGGTTCACTGTTAACGTCAGTTGTTTAAATAACTGACGTTAAAAGTGGCTCACAAAAAAATCAATCACCTTTTACTTCAGTTGTTAAAAGAACTGATGTTAAAAGGTTCACTTTTAACGTCAGTTGTTTAAAGAACTGGCGTTAAAAGTAGATCACAAAAAAATCAATCACCTTTTACTTTTGTTGTTAAAAGAACTGAAGTTAGAAGGTTCACTTTTAACGTCAGTTGTTTAAAGAACTGACGTTAAAAGTGGCTCACTAAAAATCAATCACCTTTTACTCAATTGTTAAAAGAACTGAAGTTATAAGGTTAACTTTTAACGTCAGTTGTTTAAAGAACTGACGTTAAAAGTTGCTCACTAAAAATCAATCACCTTTTACTTCAGTTGTCAAAAGAACTAAAGTTAAAAGGTTCAAGTAAAGGAACTGAAGTTAAAGGTTCATTTTTAACGTCAGTTGTTTAAAGAACTGACGTTAAAAGTTGCTCACAAAAAAATCAATCACCTTTTACTTCAGTTGTTAAAAGAACTGAAGTTAGAAGGTTCACTTTTAACGTCAGTTGTTTAAATAACTGACGTTAAAAGTGGCTCACAAAAAAATCAATCACCTTTTACTTCAGTTGTTAAAAGAACTGAAGTTAGAAGGTTCACTTTTAACGTCAGTTGTTTAAAGAACTGACGTTAAAAGTGGCTCACTAAAAATCAATCACCTTTTACTTCAGTTGTTAAAAGAACTGAAGTTAACGTCAGTTGTTTAAAGAACTGACGTTAAAAGTGGCTCACTAAAAATCAATCACCTTTTACTTCAGTTGTTAAAAGAACTGAAGTTATAAGGTTAACTTTTAACGTCAGTTGTTTAAAGAACTGACGTTAAAAGTTGCTCACTAAAAATCAATCACCTTTTACTTCAGTTGTCAAAAGAACTGAAGTTAAAAGGTTCAAGTAAAAGAACTGAAGTTAAAAGGTTCACTTTTAACGTCAGTTGTTTAAAGAACTGACGTTAAAAGTTGCTCACAAAAAAATCAATCACCTTTTACTTCAGTTGTTAAAAGAACTGAAGTTAAAAGGTTCACTTTTAACGTCAGTTGTTTAAATAACTGAGGTTAAAAGTGGCTCATAAAAAAATCAATCACCTTTTACTTCAGTTGTTAAAAGAAATGAAGTTAAAAGGTTCACTTTTAACGTCAGTTGTTTAAAGAACTGACGTTAAAAGTTGCTCACTAAAAATCAATCACCTTTTACTTCAGTTGTTAAAAGAACTGAAGTTAGAAGGTTCACTTTTAACGTCAGTTGTTTAAAGAACTGACGTTAAAAGTGGCTCACTAAAAATCAATCACCTTTTACTTCAGTTGTTAAAAGAACTGAAGTTAAAAGGTTCACTTTTAACGTCAGTTGTTTAAAGAACTGACGTTAAAAGTTGCTCACTAAAAATCAATCACCTTTTACTTCAGTTGTCAAAAGAACTGAAGTTAAAAGGTTCAAGTAAAAGAACTGAAGTTAAAAGGTTCACTTTTAACGTCAGTTGTTTAAAGAACTGACGTTAAAAGTGGCTCACAAAAAAATCAATCACCTTTTACTTCAGTTGTTAAAAGAACTGAAGTTAAAAGGTTCACTTTTAACGTCAGTTGTTTAAATAACTGACGTTAAAAGTGGCTCACAAAAAAATCAATCACCTTTTACTTCAGTTGTTAAAAGAACTGAAGTTAGAAGGTTCACTTTTAACGTCAGTTGTTTAAAGATTTGACATTAAAAGTGTCTCACTAAAAATCAATCACCTTTTACTTCAGTTGTTAAAAGAACTGAAGTTAAAAGGTTCACTTTTAACGTTAGTTGTTTAAAGAACTGACGTTAAAAGTGGCTCACTAAAAATCAATCACCTTTTACTTCAGTTGTTAAAAGAACTGAAGTTATAAGGTTAACTTTTAACGTCAGTTGTTTAAAGAACTGACGTTAAAAGTTGCTCACTAAAAATCAATCACCTTTTACTTCAGTTGTCAGAACAAAAGTTAAAAGGTTCAAGTAAAGAACTGAAGTTAAAGTTGTTTTAACGCCGCTTGTTTAAAGAACCGCGTTAAAAGTGGCTCACCAAAAAATCAATCACCTTTTACTTCAGTTGTTAAAAGAACTGAAGTTAAAAGGTTCACTTTTAACGTCAGTTGTTTAAAGAACTGATGTTAAAAGTGGCACACAAAAAATCAATCACCTTTTACTTTAGTTGTTAAAAGAACTGAAGTTAAATGGTTCACTTTTAACATCAGTTGTTGAAATAACTGACGTTAAAAGTGGCTCACAAAAAAATCAATCACCTTTTACTTCAGTTGTTAAAAGAACTGAAGTTAGAAGGTTCACTTTTAACGTCAGTTGTTTAAAGAACTGACGTTAAAAGTGGCTCACTAAAAATCAATCACCTTTTACTTCAGTTGTTAAAAGAACTGAAGTTAAAAGGTTCACTTTTAACGTCAGTTGTTTAAAGAACTGACGTTAAAAGTTGCTCACTAAAAATCAATCACCTTTTACTTCAGTTGTCAAAAGAACTGAAGTTAAAAGGTTCAAGTAAAAGAACTGAAGTTAAAAGGTTCACTTTTAACGTCAGTTGTTTAAAGAACTGACGTTAAAAGTGGCTCACAAAAAAATCAATCACCTTTTACTTCAGTTGTTAAAAGAACTGAAGTTAAAAGGTTCACTTTTAACGTCAGTTGTTTAAAGAACTGATGTTAAAAGTGTGCACACAAAAAATCAATCACCTTTTACTTTAGTTGTTAAAAGAACTGAAGTTAAAAGGTTCACTTTTAACGTTAGTTGTTTAAAGAACTGACGTTAAAATTTACTCACTAAAAATCAATCACCTTTTACTTCAGTTGTCAAAAGAACTGAAGTTAAAAGGTTCAAGTAAAAGAACTGAAGTTAAAAGGTTCACTTTTAACGTCAGTTGTTTAAAGAACAGACGTTAAAAGTGGCTCACAAAAAAATCAATCACCTTTTACTTCAGTTGTTAAAAGAACTGAAGTTAAAAGGTTCACTTTTAACGTCAGTTGTTTAAAGAACTGATGTTAAAAATGTGCACACAAAAAATCAATCACCTTTTACTTTAGTTGTTAAAAAAGAACCGGTTAATGGTTCACTTTTAACATCGCTTGTTAAAGCTAACCGACGCAAAAGTGGCTCACAAAAAATCAATCACCTTTTACTTCGAGCTGTTAAAAGAACTCAAGTTAGCGTTTACTTTTAACGCCAATTGTTTAAAAAAGAACTTGACGTTAAA